>BDUI01051183.1:0-10316 GCA_002335545.1 Apodemus speciosus | reverse complement strand
TGATGTCATGGAAAAATGTGCCCAAGCAAGATGTGGCAGTAGGCGATAAATCACAGTCATCATTCACCATTTAAGCCCTCCTCCCCATTTTAATTTGGATATTACTTTTCAAAGATTAGGAACTGTCATCCTGGCGAGGTGTTATTTTTGGCAGTGCATGGACGAGTCGATGAGTCAGCCAGCAGTGGACAGCTGATTGGCTGTAGGGTACCATGTGTTCCTTTTCTTGGCCAGAAACTGAGTATTGTTCTGGTGACACATCTGGAGACCYTGGCCAATGGTTCTGGTCACTTGTATAGGAGGCTCCCACAAGACATCAGGAGATCCACCTCATCTTGGTCTCTGGACAGGATGCTATGCTGTAAGCAGTTCACATATGTGAGTTTGTAGCCCACTGTAAAAATGAAGTTAATACAGCAGTGGGTTATTAATATTATTAGAGATAAAATCTCATGTAGATCAGATTACTCTCTAGTTTTAGCCTTGAACTCTTAATATTCCTTTCCTGGACCTTTTAAGTGCTGGGTCCACAGGCGTACACCAYCATGCTTGTTTCAACCTGTGATCCATTGCATAATAACAACCTGGTGTGACTCGAATGCTTTTTAAAAGTGGCTGAACTCATGAAACTTGCCCTTTTCATCAACTTAAACTATGTTTTTAACCTGGACCAAACCTCCTCATTGAGAAATTTTGTGTGAAGTAGAACGGGTGTTAACTTGTTGTCTATTCTGTGCATTCTAGATCTTTTCCAGCTCTAGAGTCATAATATCCTCTCGGCCGAGGCCCGCACGAGTGGTTTCCCACACTCGAGGAGTCCGTCTCACGGGTCTCCAGCACTGGTTCCCTTTGTGTGTCTGGACAGAATCCCCTACTTGCCCAAGATCAAGGCAGGATCTGTCATACAGGGGTCTCTTACCCTCCTTGATTTCCTGTCAGTCAACCCAGTGCCCCCAGGCTAGAAGTCAACCCTAGAGTCTTGACACCTACCCTATCAGCATCTCTTTATCCTCTGCTGCTTGCCCTTCCCCACCAAATTAGCTCTTCCTTGCTGGTTGGTCCTGAAGCCAAACCACCAAAATGCAACAAAGACACTCGTGCAGTCTTTTCCACTTTTTCTCTTGCAGTAGTTACGATATTATTAAAAATCCATTAAATTTTAATGTACCCTATAAAATATGTGCTCTCGTGAAAGCAAGCACAGATAATTATTTCTTACGAACAAACCAAGAAGACAAGTATGTATGAAGTTCATGCTACAGCATTCAATTTTTATTATATACATCTCCTGCAAGGGTAATCGCTGATGTTCCAACTGGTCGTGGAGGGCTAGTTCTTGGAAACCCTTCAGGGGCAGTGTGAACCCTAACTCGCCAGGGTGTTCTCAGAGTTCATTATTCAGGGAGGAGAAGAATCCTGTGTAGTGGCCGCCTTCTGTTAAACTGTTGAAACGAAAGTATGAAGGAAAAAAATAACGCAGAGGGAGAAAGACACTGTCCTTCCTGACTTCCACATGAACTTGCCTGTGCCCCAGACAGCCAAGGTAGATRCGTTCTTCCACCCTARTGCACTGTGCCCTTGAGCTGGCTTTTGTATTTGTTACCATAATGGGGCGGAGCTCCACCATTCTGTCTGTTCTGGKGCTGTTAGGAGGAGTCTATTTTGGCTTACAGTGGGGTTCTAATGCCTGGGTCACCCCTTTCCTTCCTTCTTCTTCTGAGGRTCACTTGAAACTCTTGGAAGCTGGGAAACAGAACTATCCTCCTAGCGTCTTGGGTTTCAGGTGGGATAGCGTTTTAGAACTGTTAGCTTTGGGGTTTCGTCTTCTTTTGGTGCTAGGATAGTATGTACCCAGGGCCTTGCATTTAGTGAGCACCACTGCAAGCCCAGGCTACCACTCCACCCCCACCTTGATCCTCCTTGAGGAATAGTGATGCATGCCTGAGCTCCAGACCTCTGGGAATGCCCCAGAGATGGGAGCTTTGTGCGATGTCTGAAACAATTCTCCCGTCTCGGGGATGCCAGGTAGTAGGAAGTATATCCTGCGAAGTAGATGATGGAATGATGGTCAGTTGACAGGCCTCTCTTCTCAGTGGCCTTGGCCTTCATACCTGATAAACATGTCAGACAGAGGTTTCCCCATCTTTGGCTCCATAGCTGAGAACCAAGGAGAAATGCTTGGCCTTCAGACCCTCTTGGAGGTGGTGTCTAGGATCATTAGATAGCTGATCTGCTGTGTGGATGTTTGAAATCCTACTCCCCTCGTCAGCTAGGGTTCTAGCTATTTCCTGGGGGTGAGTTTGGTTGTTTAGCATGATCTGGTCCTTAGGAAAAAGGGAAGAATTCAGGAGAGACATGTAATGGTTTGCAAACCATGGGTTTGTGCAAGCCTTCCCAGGGTGCAGAGCTTCATAACCTCATATATACCAATGGTATCCTAAAGAGGGAAGGGCCAGGGTGTTAGGTGGGTTTCATGGAGGTMTTCTGGAATATTCCAGAACCAGAGCTTCTGGGCTCAGGATGAAAAGAATACAATGCTTTGCATAGAGTTGGCTGGTCTGTAACTGACGGGAGTGCATTTTTAGCTGTGTTATGGTGTTGTTAGAAACAAAAAGGCACCGCTACAGAAGAAAGCAGCTGACCCGTCTTCCATCTTCACCACCGGGAGACAACGCMTAGCAGTGTTCTGCCGTAGCTTCCTGAGGCCTGTCGGCATACAAAGTCACATGGCCCTACACTTGGATGCAGCTGGGATCATACATGGTGTTTGCCAGCTGAGATCTTTCATTCCACCGTAAGTCAGAAGTATCTTTGTGCCATCCCGTTCCTGCCGTCTCTCTATACCCTGACTGACTCTCCAAACCCCCAGCTAGCAGCATTTAAATGGTTTCTGGTATCATTAGGATTGTTGTTTGGAATTATAAGCAATCCTGTCAGGACCGCCCTGGTGAGTGCATTTCTTCCCTGTGCCTGCCATACTCTGACCCAGCAATTCATTTACAATAAAGAGATAATAATACATTTTACAATTTGCTACCATTGCCAAACTGCCCCATAGGGAGTTTGTGCTAATTTACATTTCTCCCAGCAGAAGACAGAGTCTACCCTGGGCTGGCTTTTGGTCTCTGGGTTTTCGTACACAGATTTTTCTAAAATTTACATACCTCTGAAATTTGCCATATGAACTTTTTTTTTCCCTTTAAATTGAAGTGTGAGGAATTGGTTTTTACCTTGACTTTTAGAGGCATTTTACACTGCTTCTCTAGTCCTTGATGATCTGGGAAGCCTTGAATTGTTGCTGGATGACTCAGCTTGCGGCCCAGATTGTCATCTTGAAATAAAAGCAACACAAGATAAAATGTTTTCAAGTGGGTGTGTTTAGCTGTGATTTTTTTTTTTTTAAAGTGGGGTTTTGATCACTGTTTCTAGCCATCTAGTAGGCTTGTGCTACGCTGGATATAGCTGAAGACAAACGGCGACTTTTCCTTCAGTCTTCGTATAATACACTTAGCAATTACGGGCTGCTTGCAGAAGCATCGCCATTGTAATTTAAATTTTGCATTGCTCTTTTAAGATAAAGGTTTGCTTGCTACCTGTTTATCTTTTCCCTGCAGCTTAGTGGGGACCTTAGGCTGCAGCTTTTGTGAGTTCCCCTGGAGGGATAGAGCGCAACACCTTGCGCCCGCAGGTGCCCCCGTTATTTGGCTTGTCTCCATTTACAAAGTTTTAGCATTGGGAGTTCCGAGTCAATCCCCCCTTCAGCCCCCTTGCAGACAGGCTTTTTTTTTTTTTTTATCTTCTGCTCGTTTTCATTTATTGAATGTAATAAAGAAACTGTAAGGAGATTTTCATATACCGGTTACTGCCATGACTATGTAATGACAATGTTCCCACCCTTGTGGGGACTCCAGACAGGGGAGGGGTTAGACCATGAGTGGCTTTCAAGGTAGCATTCAAGAATGGGTGGGGGTGGGGGTGGGGGTGCTGAGGACAAGTTACCTTCTCTTCTGTTACCTTTTACATCTGCATTTGAGAAAACCCTTCTYCAGAGAAAGACCTTAAAGTTCACCAAACCCTGCTTTTGATAGCAGTGTGCAGTCTCCCCTGTAGAGGGATAGTTTTAGTTAAGCATGACTTGCTGGAGAAGTGTTTGGGGAAGGGATTAAGAGGAAGCAAGCTCTCCTTAACAGAAGACACAGCCAGCAGTGCCAGATGCCCACAGGACCAGGGCTCTGCATGCAGACAGCCCAAGGAAGGATTCTGACGGAGAGAAGCGCAGTRTCTTGTTTTGGTGGGTCTAGCTTGAGTACAGACGCGAGCAAGCTTGGCATTCTCAGTGGATTTGGGATTTGGATTTACTGCAACAAGCCTGGCTGCAGTGTAAACGGTGCGAGCAGAGACCTAGGACTTCTGATGAGGAAAGGGAGCAAAGCCAGTTTTCTCAATGTGTGGTCCCCAAGATTAACAGAAGCACCTCATGTACAAGTGTTAGACATAAGGGGGGATAATTAAGTAATGGTATCATTAGTTATCAATACATTGATTAAACAGTTACTCAGTGTGACCTCTTCATAGGAAGTCCAATCAAGGTGAAATCCATGTGGGAATCCTTTTTTTTCCATTATCCCTAATAAATTTGATTTATTAGGAATCTTGACTTCCTGGGGCATCAGATTCCATTCTTGACAGACTGGTGACGGTGCAGGAGCGGAGTTTGCTTTCCTGCTTGAGGTGATCAGGGTTTCTCATTTTGTCTTCAGAGCCTCTCTAGAGAAATAACTCACCCCCCTTCTCACTTATGTACTAGGAATGATTCTTTAATATAAACAGATATCGATGTTTTATTACATAGACCCATGAAACATATCCTAATTGGCTTTATTAGTAGTTCTGAAACATGGGCATAGGTCAGAGTTATTTAAAGGACTTTCAGAAAGTGCAAACCCCCAGACTCATCTTTGATAGTTATACTGTTAAAAGAAGTTGTGGTCCACAGCTATGGCTGAAGCCTTTGGTTCCATTGTTTGCAGACTTAGTATGCGGCTGTTACTCCTCTAGGAACAGAAAGTTCTGGGGAGCAGAGCCTTCTCAAACCATGGTCTTCTGCTTTGTCCACTTGAACCTTCCAGCATAGTTGTGAGGTTTCTTTGTTTCTACCTCTCTGTAGTATGTATTTGTTAAGGAAAATGTACCCAACTACTTCAGTTCTTACTATGATTTTTAGTGGCCAGCACTCTGCAGACAGCCTCCTGTTTGCTGTTCAGTGTATGTTCACAAGCACGTTTGTTATTTGTGATGAATTCTATAGGCCAGGCATAGGGCTAACTAGGTATTGGAACCCAGAGCCCAATCCAGAAGACTCAGACTTCACACAGTGACACAGTACCTTGGCCACAGTCCTTGTGGCTGTATACACCTTTCCTAGAATATCTGGAAGTGTGTTTGTGTGTGTGTGTGGGGGGGCATTCTTCCTGTAACTCGGGCTATAGTAGGTCTGGCCTCAGTAGCTTGTGCCTTCTAGATGTCCCTGACCAGTCTTGGTCAGTTCTCCATTTCACGTAGATTTTACACAGGTACCAACTGCAACGAATCATGGTAGGATTCCTGGGGCAAGAGGAGAAGCTGCGTCTGGGAAACTTTGGATTGTCTGTTTAGAAGACAATGTCCTGCATTTCGACCTCCCAGTATGGGGAGGAGGAGCGGATGGCATACCATCAGATGCTCAGAAAGTCATTTTCATAAGGCAATGTCTGTACCGACCACCCGGTCTCTCCGGGCTGGATGTTTTTGGAACTTCTATCCACTGACCCAGCATCCAGGGAGGCTGTGATGAACCGAGGACCATCTGTTAGAGACCAGATAGCAAGGACATCCRCTGCACATGGAAGGTTGGCCCAGATGACCAGCGAGAGCTGTCAGTGTCCTTTGTTGCTCCCCCACCCCCACCCTTTTTTTCCTGCTAGAAAACTGTAGAGAACTAGTACAATGCTGTTGTTTCTCTTCCTTCCTTCCTTCCTTCCTTCCTTCCTTCCTTCCTTCCTTCCTTCCTTCTCTCCCTCCCTCCTTCCCAAAAAGAAAAACAAACCAAAACTGCAAACCCTCAGGTCCAAGTACATTCATTATAGAATGTTTATTTAAAAAAAAAAATGAGGGGAAAAACAGCTGAGCAAAAGGAAGTACTTAGTGTCATGGAGAGCCAGCCTGATTAGCATTTTGGTGTGTGCCTTTCCAAACTCGTTTCTTGCTCCTTTGCCCTGGWGCGCACAGTGTTCGTGATGAACTCTCGGACACTGGAGGCAAGTGGCTTTGGCTGGCAGTTCTTGGCCTCATCACTTTCCAACTGTGTGACCTTGAGCAGGGCTAGCTGTAAAAGAGGGGTGGTGCAGTAAGAATGTATTTGATAGAAGTAGGAGTCCTAGACTCATGTAAGTCCTTAGCAGAGGGCCCCACACAAGAGACCGCTCAATCCAAAGGTTATTTCAATCTTATGAGTCTTATTAAGCATAAGAGTGGGTAGGACACCCTCCAGAGCCCTGCGCTAACAACAGATAAAAGTATCTGCACATTGCCCGTTCATCTGAGAGTCTGTAGCTACTAGAGAAAACACACCCTGATGATACTATGGTACACTTTTCATGGTAAACGCCAGTATTTTTGCTGCATAGTAATTAGGTGTGAATGGCAAACAGTTCTCAACAGGGATTACAATTCATTTGTGCTGCTTTTAAATATTTTTGTTTTCTGCCAAGTCTCAACTTGTTATTTTTGTTTGTTTGTTTTTTGTTTTTTATTTCTCYCTTGTGAGGTTCTCCAGTGTCACTAATGAGTATGGATGGTGGCCTTGTGACCATGTTTCTTGTGGGCAAGAATGGTGGCAATGCCTTTGCTTTCTCTGGATTTGCTTCTTCAGTTGGTTCTCATGTTTATCACCCTCTTCTACCCAGAGACTCCAGTACCACCCACAGTGGGGTCCATCTGTCTATCATCTTTGCAGGGCAAGTACTCTCCATGTTCTCCGAGGTCATGGGGATTTAGCCCATCCCTTTCTCAAAGGGTGGCTAAGCCACGCTACGAAAGTGGAGGAAGTGGGGCCAGGCTACTGTGGTTGAGTTTATGGATAAAGGGGGGGGCATATTCTGTAGATCCGGCTCAGCTGCTCTGCCCACCTCTTCTTCCTGTATTGGGTCCTGATTATGACTTTGGGAGCATGGAGCAGGTATCTCCGGGAACCATGAACGGAAACCCCATGTATCCTGTCTTTGAGTGAATAGGTTCGTTATTTTAAGCTCAGATACCCTCAGTGGTAACTGATGGTCGTTCCCTCCCCTGCTGGAGATGGAGAGCCAGTTGAGGCACCATCACGAAGGGGTTGAGGTTGAACAAATCCCAGCAGAAACACCTTTGGCTATCCTGGGTCAGAATCTCAGACATTAAAAAAGGTTGGTCCTTCCCTTGAGTCTTGGCCTTGCCATCATCTGCGTCTTCGTTTGAATGGGCAGGTGGAGTTGGTCACAGGAGTAGAAAGGCAGGTACATTGTAGCATGACCTGGTAGCATATCTTTGTATGTACTTTGCACGTGAGTGTCTGGAGGCCAGAGACACATGTAGTCTCGGGGTGGTGGTAGGTCTGCTTGACTTGAGAAGAGTAAGATGTCAGTAGCCCCTGTCATACTTGGAATGGCTTGTCAAGTCTCAGTTGTCCCATCTTGCTGCCTTGTTGATAGCATTCCTTCTCTAACCCTACCCTGGCGGCCAGAAAAACTGTGAGACTGCAGGTTTGGCTCCATGTCTACAAAAGGCCATGTATACCTGGGCAAACCTGCCATTTCATTCTAACCATGGAACCCTCCCTTGGTACAGGCTGGGCTGAACAAGGAAGAAAGAGAAGGCACCCCCCTGCCTACATGGCACTCTGAGCACCCCTGTGTCACACTCGTCCCCTCAGTCCGCTCAGCCTTTAATTGTAACTATTAATCACACTGAGTTGCGTCGCACTTCATAACCCTTTCATTAAATGTTAAACGTTAAAAATCGAGCTTTCTTAATTGAATTATTGAATCGCCAGGCACTTAATGTGACTCTGGTGAACGGGAACCAGAGACTTTCAACCTTGAAAGGGGGCTTCGTTTTCTCAGCTGGGATGAGGAGGGTTTGTGAGGCCCAGAAGAGCCACAGGCTGGTTAGTGGTCCCTTGATGGGTCTTCAGCTGCCATTCGTTTCCTGGTCTCTGTGGCCTGCCTGTTCTGCGTGTAGGAGGCTCTGTTTCTAGTATGGCTTGTCTCGGACTTGTGGCTGRTACAGTGTTCTAGGTACCCTCAGTAGCGGGGTGCGATRTTCACACCCAGGCCTTTAATACACCGTTTTTTTAATACAKCGCTCAAGCAGACAGGTCTTGAGCTCCATCCATTCTTGCCACCTTCTCCAGAGACATTTACCCTTGGGGCCCCTCCTTCCCAGGCTGCAGCTGTCCCACCCAGTCTAGTTTCTGCCTGTAGCCCCACCCGCCTTCTTCCCCCACTCCTTCTTCCCACTGCTAGGCATTTGTGTTAAACAGCTCAGATTTGTCRCTCTTGCATTCTCCTCCGCTGGGCCTTACTGCCTACCGTCTGGCCTCCCACCCCACATTCCTGCCTAGGAGACCCTCAGTGTTGCTGACAGCTCTTTCTGGTTCATCCCTGGAGCCAGACTTTATCTACCAAGCACCTCCGCTTGTTCAGTTCTCCACATTCCTGCCTGCTGACCCCATCCTGACCCGGTCTGAGTGGCTTCTGCCACATTACATTGTATTTAGCTGTGCCCCCACTACTCACCCCCCCTCCCGCCATTACAACAGAACCCCCTCAGGCTCTGACTGCCCTGGATGAGCCTTGCTTCTCTACTTTCTGACACAACAAATCTCCAGGCTCCTGGACTCAGCACAGGCAGATATGCCCCTTTATATGAGGGGTGTCCGAGTCAGTGCCTGCCAAAGCCTTGCTTTAGGGAAAGAATTTGGGACCCATGGTTGAACTGAGCAGAAAGATTTCTCRGAYATAAGTGACTGCTGTGAAGTTGCAGCCTKAGTTAGAGGTGGGTGTTCTGGYTGAAGTGGTGGCACRTCCCCAGTCCATGCCCACCTGGAACTCCAGAATCCGAGTCTTGGCACAGAATGATGTGTTTGTCAAAAGATAGAGAGGTATAAGATATGTTCTATGGGGGTGAGGTGAGGTGTGGGGGAAGGGGGTGCCTCAGCAGGCCCAAGCTAAGGCATCCCTTCCCCCCTGAAGGACCACCACACAGGATAGAATAGAGTTTATTCAGGGCATGGGGAGGGGAGTTAAGAGGGTAGTAGAGACAGAGAAGAGGCAGAGAGAGTAGAGAACTAGAGGCCGGCTCATGGCTCCACCATGAGCATGTGGAGAGAGGGGGAAGGGAAGGCAAAAGGGAAGAGCCCAAGAGGGCAAGAGAGAAGCAAGTGAGAAGCAAGAGTAAGAGAGAGAGGAGGGGGCAAGCAGCCTCTTTTATAGTGGGTCAGGCCTACCTGGCTGTTGCCAGGTAATTGTGGGGTGGAGTTTAGACAGAATGCTGACAGTTAGGACATAGGGTCTTTGCAAATATAATTGGTGAGGTTGTGCTGGGCTGGGGCAAGCCCCTATCACAGTGACTGATAGCTTTATCAGAGGATGGAAGTTGGCCTGAGAGGCCCGCCATGGGCAGGAATGCTCTGTGAGGCCTGACAGCGAAGCGCTYACAAGCTGTGGAGCATAGARGAGGGCSGASCAGCMCTAGACAGTAGGAAAGAGGCACCGCGAAGGTTCTCCTGGAGTCCTCAGAAGGAAAGAACCCTGTAAACACATTGTTTACTGATGTTAACTTCTAGAAAAACGAGGCAACAGGGTTTAGTGTTTGAAGGTACCAGGTGCTATGCTCTCATGACTGCATGAGGAAACTGCTATAGTGGGGAAACCGTTTTGAAGCCAGGGACATGAGTTCCGAGGCCAGTAATCTTCCCACTGTATATAGCGGCCCACCCTAGCCTGGCTCAGAACCTCGCCAGTCATCATGGCTTGGTTTTCCCTTGCCCCCAAACAAGGTCCCCTGAMGGTTCCCAGCATCCATCTGTAGAGTTGGTCACACGTAGCAAAGCACCCCTTCTTCGGCATCCTGTTCATCTGCACACTTGTGCCTTTTTATCACAATGGTGGGTTTTCTTATCTCCTTTCTCAACGAATTATTTTGCTGGTATAATTTTTTTAAAGATTTATTTTATGTATATATGTACACTGTAGCTGTCTTCAGACACACCAGAAGAGGGCATCGGATCCCTTTACAGATGG
>BDUI01051124.1:0-11556 GCA_002335545.1 Apodemus speciosus | reverse complement strand
TTTTTTTTGTTCATATTTTTATATCAATTTATTATTGTTCCTTAGATGTCTGTTTATTTTGTAAAGAGAAACAGGGTGGGTACAGATTTGATTGGAAGGAAAACTATTGAGGCTATTCAATGTTTAGGAATGGGACAAACTATAATGAGAGTATTAACAGGAAAAATATATTTTGAATGCGTGGAAGACACATACCCCAGAATTGAATGGGACAAACTATAATGAGAGTATTAACAGGAAAAATATATTTTGAATACGTGGAAGACACACACCCCAGAATTGAATGGGACAAACTATAATGAGAGTATCAACAGGGAAAATATCTTTTGAATGCGTGGAAGACACATACCCCAGAATTGAATGGGACAAACTATAATGAGAGTATCAACAGGGAAAATATCTTTTGAATGYGTGGAAGACACATACCCCAGGATGTCATTGTTTAACAGAATGTTCTGCAGCTCTGTCCACTTTCACTCAAATGACACAATTTTAATTTTTCATTATATTATACATAATAATGACTTTAATATTTATCAAAAAGATAAAGTACCACTTAAAATGCTTCATGGTCTTCAAAGCACTCATCTATGCATATTAGGGATGCTTTTTTTCATATTAGGGACTCTCGATACTCTTGTAGTTAACACTGGTCTAACAACCTGATCTACCTGTCAGTTCCTCAGAGTAAATTTGCAGTCTTTTACTAATAAAATCACAATGGATACTGCAGTTATAATTTGCCTTAGTAATATAAATCTTTCCTTTATATGATTTTATACCCTGCTCACATACCTATATAGTATCCTTATTTATCTGAGTCAACTATATATTCTTTTTTTCCTTTTATTGAATATTTTCTCATACAATATATCCTGATTACTGTTTCCCCTTGCTCAAATCTTCCCAGGTCCTCCCCTCCTCTTCTCCCCTTGAGATCCAGTCCAATATTGTCTGTCATTAGAAAATAACATTACTAGGTGGCAACAATTGAACATAACAGAATAAATAATAATAAGATGAAACACAGCATACTGAGGCTAGATCAGGCAACAGAGAGAAATAAAAACACCCCAAAAGCAGGAACAAAAAAATCTGAGACCCACATGTTCACAGACTTCACAGTCCCATAAAATTACCAAATTAATAGCTCTATTATGTATGCAACACAGTTCTTTAAGACACATGAAGGTACTGTGCCTCCTCTTTCAGTCTCTGTAAGTTCAAGGAGTCTTATTTAATTGATTCAATCAGGCTAGCTCTCCTAGTATTCCCAAACTTTTCTGTCTCTTACACATTTCTGACTTTCAGTAGGCAGGGTTCCCTGAGTTTTGAGGGGTGGGATTTAATAGAGTTACCTCATTTAAAGCTGTTTTCCAAAAGGTTGTTCCCAATAATACCTCACTGTAGGTCTCTGCATCTGTTTCTGTCTGATACTGGAGAAAGCCTCTGTGAAGGGGACTGAATAAGAATGCTATTGATCTACGAAAAGAACATAATATAATTTTTTTTGTTTTCTTTTTCTTTTATATTTTATTTACATTTCAAATGTTATTCCATTTCCTGGTTTCTACTCCAGAAACCCCCTATTCCAACCCACTTTTCCCTGCTTCTATGAGGGTGCTTCCCCAAAAACCCACCCACCCACTCCTGCCTCCCCACCCTGGCATTCCTCTATATTATCCTTCAAATGCTCCTCCTTCACAGCAGTCTCTTCCTTTACTCATTCTGTCAATCTTATCTCCCATACTACTACAAAACTGGCCCTCCTGTTCTAGTCACCAGCTGACCCCAGCCTACATGCAAGATCTGTTCTATTTTCTCTTCTGAAGGAGAAACATGTCACCCTTCCCTGAATTATTCATCTGTTTCTAACCTCTCTTATTCTATAGATTGTAGCTTGGTCATCATGCACATATCCACATATAAGTGAACATATACAATATTTATCTTTCTGAGTCTGGGTTATCTCACTTGGGTAGATGTTTTTTCCAGATCCATCTATTTGAATGCAAATTTCAGGATATCATTTTTTAAAACAGCCAATTAAAACTCCATTGCATAAATGTACCATATTTGTTCTATTCATTTTTTTGATGAGATAAAGCTAGGTTGTTCCCAATTTCTAGCTATTATGAATAATGTAGCAATGAAAATATTTGAGGAAGAGTCAGGTTTTTGGGTTAGTTGTCCAAGTTCATGTGATCCGTTGGTTATTTGCCCAAGCATGGTACAGCTGAATTCTAAGTTATACAGAAACCAACTTTCCAAGAAATGAGCATATTGATTTTTATGGTAGCTGGAACAGTTTGCCCTCCCACTATGAGTGAAGGCATGATCCTCATATTCCACTTGCTAGCCAGTATGACCTGTCACTTGTGTTTGCGATCCTAGTCATTCTTCCAGGTTTAAGATGGAATCGCAAAGTGCTTTTAATTCACATTTCACTGATGGATACAAATGATGAATATTTATTTCACAAACATGTTGATGTTTTACTTTGGAGAATTCTCTTTTTAGATCTATATCGCATTTTTATTGGATTTTATGTATTTTTCTGATTTCTAATTTTTTAATTATTTATCTGTTTTAGATATTATTCCTCTTTCAAATGTGAAATTGTTAAAAAGCTTTCATATTTTGAAGGCTGTCATTTTGTCTAACTGATTGTGTCCTTTCCCTTATGGATGTTTTTCAGTTTCATGAAAAACTTATTTCCTGTTTATTAATGGTAGCTCTTAGTATGTGAACCAATGTTGTTCTCTTCAGAATGTATTCACCTGTACCAATAAGATCAAGGTTATTCCCAACATTCTTTTCTATTAGGTTCCATATATTTTGTTTAATGTTGAGGTCTTTGATTCATTTTTACTTGAGTTCTGAGGAGGGTGATAAGTATGATTCTATTTGGAATCTTTTACACACAAACATCCAGTTTTACCAGCATTATTTGTTGAAGATGTTTTCTTTTTTTCACTGTGTTTTTTTCTTGTTACTGTTGTTTTGTTTTTTGTTTGTTTGGCTGGTTATTTTGCGTGGGGGAGAGGGTTTCTTTACCAAAAATCAGGTGACCATAAGTCTATTCCACTGATCAATGCATCTGCTTTTTTGCCAACATTAAGGATTTTTTGGTTTGTTTGYTTCTGCTCTGTAGTAGAGCTTGAAATCAGGATTGTTTTAGCTATCCAATTTTGTTTTCTTTTGCTGATTTTTGTTTGTTTGTTTTGGCTTTTTTGTTTGTTTGTTTGTTTTGTATTCAATATGAAGTTGAAAATTGTTCTCAATTGAATAGCATTCACATTTTCATTTTTACATTTTAATTATCCATTTATCTCTTAATGGAATCTTCATGGCTCCAAAACAGGATCACTATAAATAGGCTGCAATAAACTTTAGTAAATTTATTTACTTGGTTTAGTTAATAAATTTCTTTTTTGGATCCTATGAAAAGCATCATTTTCATTTATAAATGAATTTTCAGGCTGCTGCACTTGGTGGGTACTGATTTATATTCTCTCAAAGGTATATAAAAGTTTTCATATGSTCACAGGCACTTCATTTTTGCCTTTCTTATAAAACTCATTGGAACTATAATGAGGTCACATTATATTGTGGTTCTGATTTTCATTTCCATGGTTATTCATGTGAGTGACGAGCCCTAAATAGACTTGTTGCTATTTATGTTTTCATTTTAAGAAATGCTTATTCAGATTAATTTTTACTGTGTTAATAGATTTTGTATTGATTTTTTTGGTTTATTATATTTGTATTTATGTCTTATTTTTTCATCATTGTCCATATAAGCCAATTTGTAGAAGTTGCAGTACACAGGTAGAGAGTGTCTGAACCCTTGGTGTGCAGTCTACAAGTTCATACACTGAGCCATCTCCCCAAATCTGGAGAATTTTATATTTTCCAAGAAGTTGAGTCCAGTTAAATGACACGGAGATATATGGACGGTGTCATATAGTGTATCATCCAAAAATTGCAGATGACATAGGAAATTAACTTCTTATTCTCAACCAGCACTAGTTATAAAGATGGTTTCAGGTGTCTTAACCTGGTCCACTCTATGTTTGAGCAATGCATGATCCTACATGAGAACAAGCTACAGGAGTCTCAGGTACATTGGATAAGAATCTTCAAGTATCCTGGGAAATGTGTGTCTATTAAAGGATAATGGAGAGGTCAGCGAACAGGACAAATTTTAGAATACTACACTTATATTTTCTAAAAGCACAAAAGAGATAAAGAAAGATTTGAATTTTATACAGGAACATAACCCATGGGAGGAGCAATATTTATATAAAAACATTGTGTGTACGTGTGTATGACACATATTGCATATCTTTATTGCTTATTCACTCTAATTTGATGGATATTCTGCTCAACTGGTAACTGTCATCCCCTTATATAAATATATACAAAAACCCTTCTTATATACTAGAAACTAAATAATTGAGATAATGAGGTTAAATGTATTACAATAACAGTTCAAGATAAGTTTAAGATAAAATTTTCTAAAGTTTCTTATATAAGTTATTTCTTTAATATCTAATATATTCTTGATCAGCATTGTGAAATGTGATCTGAGACAGTCAATATATTCAAAATCAAACTATAAAATTCTGATAAATATCATCTTGTCATTATATGTGATATTTTTAAAGAACAGATTCCAATTTCTTAGTAACAGAATTTGCTTTTTAAACAGACATAATAATAATTTCTCCCAAGATGATCTATGGTAGAATTGAAAGCTGGCACACTGCAAGAGAAGATGATCTATTATTTAAAGTATGGAACACAATGTAGTCATAATAGCAATGTGAAATTGAAGAAAATTTAGGTTGCATAAATAGGTTTTACATGTTTATTTGGAAAGGGAAAGAAAATGTGAATAAACATATACAATGTTAAATGTTCAGAGTGGAAGATTAATTAATATCAAACTTAGCAACAAGTAGGTTTATTCCTATCAAGTCAATGAAGATTGTATCATGCTATAAAAAAGGTTAATCATTGGTAAGAAAGAGAAGATTTAGAAATTCACTTCCTTTGACAGTGAGAGATGAAAAGTCTAATGAAAGGATTTTGTCAGCTAGAAGAGAGAAAGACACTTATGTAGTATGTAAATCAGTCAGACGAGCAACAGAAACATACGAAAGGATTCAAAAATATGCAATTATAACAGAATAATAAAAATAAGATCACAGACAATGGAGAGAGGACAAGGATAAGGGAAGAGGTTTAGAACAGACAGAGGCCAAAGAGAAATTAGAAATGGGTTTTAAAAATCAGTAAAGTTACTAGTGTTTTTCTTCAAATTCAAGTTAATATAATTTTGTATGCTACGTCTTAATAGTAATTTCATAGAGATAGTCAGTACTATTATAACCTGTTGAGGATGGGCCTGGTGCTCTTCTTGTGAACCAATCCCATAATGAATAAAGGAGCCAATCCCTGAGTGAGTGGGCATGACTTCCAGATTGTATGGAGGAAAAGAGGAAGCAGGAGGGAGTTAGGTCTTTTTGGAACTGAGACAGCAGAGTGGTGATATGTAGCCACTAGAGTTTTCCCGTATCATGGCAGATCCGCAAGGATTCGCCACTAGAGGAATCAGATTTTTTTTATTAGATATTTGCTTTATTTACAATTCAAATGGTATCTCCATTCTGCATTACCCATCCGAAAATCCCCTCTCCCATATCCCTTCCGCTCACTCACCCCCTAATTTCCTGATTGTATTCCTATATTCTGGGGAATCAACCCTTCACAGCACCCATGGTCACTCCTTTCATTGATGTCTGAAATTGTCATATTCTGCTACTTATGTAGCTGGAGCCATGGGTCCCTCCATGTGTACTCTTTGGTTGGTGGATTAGTCCCTAAGAGCTCTGTGTGTACTGGTTGGTACATATTATTGTTCCTCCTACAGGGCTGCAAACCTGTTTAACTCCTTGGCTCCTTTCTCTTGCTGCTCCACTGAGACTTATATGTTTATTCTATTGGTTGACTGTGTGCCATGGGTATTTTGATCCACTTACCAATAAGAATCAAAGTATCCACACTTTGGTCTTCCTTCTTCTTGAGCTTCATGTGGTCTGTGAGTTGTATCGTGGATATTCTGAATTTTTGGGCTAATATCCACTTATCACTGAGTGCATACCATGTGTGTTCATTTGTGATTGAGTTACCTCACTCAGGATGATATTTTCTAGCTACATCCATTTGCCTAAGAATTTCATGACTTCATTGTTTTTAATAGCTGAGTAATAGTTCATTGTGTAAATGTACCACATATTCTGTATTCATTCCTCTGTTTAGGGACATCTGGGCTCTTTCCAACTTATGGCTATTATAAATAACGCTGTTATGAACATAGTGGATCATCCTACTAAAAAAAGCCTATATTCAACAAAAGTGGAAAATCTAGAGGAAATGGAAAATTTTGTAGACATATACCAGTTATCATATTTGAATCAGGATCAAGTAAATGATGTAAACAATTCCATAACCCCAAAAGAAACAGAAGCAGTCATTAATAGCCACCAACCAAAAAATCCCAGGACCTGATGGCTTCAATGGAGAGTTCTACCAGACCTTCAAAGAAGATATAGCACCGATACTCTTCAAATTATTCCATAAAATAGAAACGGAAGGAACACTATCCAACTCATTTTATGAAGCCACAATTGCTCTGATACCTAATCCACAAAACGACCCAACAAACAAAGAGAACTTTAGACCAATTTCCATTATGAATATCSGTGCAAAAATGCTCAATAATGTTCTTGCCAACCAAATCCAAGAACATATCAAAATGATCATCTACCATGATCAAGTAGGCTTCATCCTAGAGATGCAGGGATGGTTCAATATATGGAAATTGATCAATGTAATCCACAATATTAACAAACTCCAAAAAAAAAAAAACCAAACACATGATCATTTCATTAGATGCTGAGAAAGCATTTGACAAAATCCAACACCTCTTCATGATAAAAGTCTTGAAAAGATCAGGAATTCAAGGCCCATATCTAATCATAGTAATAGCTATATATGGAATGAGGTTTTAATAAAGATTACAAGATTAGGTTTTAATTGTTGCACCCAGAGATTGATTGTTTCTGAAATAAGTTTGTGTTGCATTTTCCTTAAGGTGGTGACTCATCTGGGTTCAAGAGAGAAAAGTACCGAGGCAAATCTTGGCTTTCCCAGATGTGCACCATAAAGGTCATGGGGAATTTGAAGCATGGTTTTGGTGTGGTAGTTCCCTACCAGTGGGAACCTAGCAAGCTGGGTGGAGAGATTGTGGAGTTCTGAGTGAGAGTCTCCATGAGATAAAAACAGGTCAGCCATTGTCTGCCAGACTGCTGGGGCAGAGGCACAAGCACAGCAATGTGACAGTTCATTCTTTTAATATTTTCTGTAACAATGTCCTACTACTCACATCTGTAGTAACTTCAAAACAAAATGATCACCTCCTATGGAGGAAATATTGGGAAAGATTATAAAGGAAGCTTATTTATGATGGCAAAATTAAGCAATGGTCCACCCAAGGACATTTCCATGAAAGTAAATCACTTAATCTGGCTCCTTCTTATAAAAGACTTGTATCCAGTGTTGGCGTTTTCATTAGTAATAGATTATGATCTCTGAACTTTATAATCTTATTGACTGAGTTCTTTGATTTGTTGACATAATCAAGGTATGTCAATTKTTTTCTTTCTTTCCTTAGGCTAACATGCTCATCACAGGTATATGCTCAAAACAAGCATTTAATATTAAAAATCATGACTAGGGAGTATGTCTTCTGTTCTATAATTCATTGTTATTAGGTTATTTTTTAAAGGTCAAAAACTCATTAATTTTAAACAAAGCCATAAATTTTAATATTTTGGCACCATAAACAGATATTACAGGGCTTATTTTATTGGATATTTTATTTATTTACATTTCAAACATTTCCCARTTTCCCCTCCATAAAGCCCCTATCCCAACCTCCCTCCCCCTGCTTCTATGTGGGTGCTCATCCACCCATCCACCCACTCCCACCTCACAGCCGTGACATTCCCCCACATTGGGGCATTGAGACTTCACAGGACCAAGGGCCTCTCCTGCAACTGATGCCAGACAAGGCCATCCTCTACTACATATATAGCTGGAGTTTTGAGTCCCTCCATGTGTACTCTTTGGTTGGTGATTTACTCTCTGGGAACTCTAAAGTGTCTGGCTAGTTGATACTGTTGTTCTTAGTATGGGGTTGCAAACCCCTTCAGCCCCTTCAGTCCTTTCACTAACTCCTCCATTGGAGACCCTGTGCTTGGTCCAGTGGTTGGCTGTGAGCATCCACATCTGTATTTGTCAGGCTCTAGCAGATCCTCTCAAGAGAAAGTTATGTCAGGCTCCTGTCAGCAAGCAGTTCTTGGCATCCACAATATTGGTCTTATTGATATTGTACATTTATTACTCTTTTTATTTCGTTACATTCTGAAGTAATAATGCTTTCAAATCACTGGCTATTTGTAAACAAACATTAATCTATTGGTTCACGACTTTGCACTTTTAAGAATTTAGAAGGGAACTTTTGTATATTAATGTACACTGCTTATATTTTCTATCTATAAAGTTCAATTTGCTCCATTTAAATGGATCTTACTATAAATTTAGTATTACATTTATAAAGTTATCTTAGAAATTAGAGTTATGTTATCATAAATTCAACAACAAATCAGTAGGCTTATTACCATCTTACTTTCACAGTGAGGAATGGATGTGTAACACGGTAATAAGCTTACCTGTTGTACATATGTACTTCATTTCTTGTAACTGCAATACCCATGTTCTTTTCTCCATCGCTTATCACATCCAGGTATATCAGAAGAATGAAGTAAACAGGATTTTCATCTCATATGAATGGTGGGCCAAAGAGAAGACAAGATGGATACTGTTTAAATAGTATAATAGRAAATGCAGGAAAAATAGGCATTGTTGTTCCTGCATTTTTATTATGGCAGTTATTTATAAATCTGAATTCCCCCCAAACAGTTGTATAATAAATGAGGAGTTTATAAAACCTAGTATTGGTCCCATAAGGGAAGATTATTTTTTAATTTCAAATTGTTTTGAAAATTACTAGTATGTATATTGCCAATGTAATTTTTTTTTTTTTTTTTTTTTTTTTNCTTTATGAGTTAAGTAAAATGAAATGTTTTATTGATTTGGCAGATGGTGTGCTCTCTATGATTTAGTTGGAAAGAAATGCAATAGATACTTTTGCAATATTAGGGAATTCCAATTCCAATTAGATAAATAGCCAAATTTGAATTCCTAATTCCAGTGAGAAAATAGCACTGCACGAGGGAAATGTGAGATCYTAGGCGAGCATTGAATTTAAATACACAGTAATATTAAAACAATTCTTTACACTGTTGAGAAAGATTTATTGCAGAGGAATAATTGATGCACAGGATAAGTGTCGTGGCAAAGTTCATTGGACATTTAAAAAGGTTTGGAATTGAATTAAAAAACAATTTTTAGGTATTGCGGTATACCTGTCCAGATGTACCAGAAATACAATTTTCTCCCCAGAGATTAAGGAATTTTTGTCCCTAATAATCACAGTGATTCTCTGTATTTGTTAAGGTTTGTTTGTTATTCTTGATCAGTAATTTGAAGTAACAGAGATGATCAGGAATTATCTTCTCTTCTAGATACACCCTAGGTGCTTTTGAGGATACAAAGGATTTCAGTTCCTTATTTTTGTTTCTACAAGTATTTTGTATCTACAATGTATCATATTAATAATAAAAACTTTGTCACAATATTTAAAACAAAAACCTATGCTGTGGAGTTGACAAACAGGAATTAAGAGGTAACACTTGAAAAGAAACAAAATGGCAGGAACTTGAAACAAATTAGGCTATTTATCTGAGAGGAAACCATAGGACTGTCTTTTTTTCTTTGCTGCATTGTTTTAATCCATTCATTTAGTGTGACCATAGGACTCTTGATTTAGTCACATGAACATATAATGCAATAATAAATAGTTACTCTGAAATCCATCGACTGATGGTGACATCTGCAGCAATTATTTTAAGTCTATACACAAGAATATACAAAAATGTGATGCTGAAAATAATAACTGAATAAATTTTAAATATCTCAAAATATTATTAGGAATATGCTCAGAGTCAGCTGTCAATAATGAGCCTATTATTGTTGATACAYCTTTGTCAAATTTATTTTTTTATTTATTTTCTGTATTTTTATTAGATATATTCTTTATTATATCTCAAATGTTGTCTGTCCCCTTTCCTGTCCTCCCTGAAAACCTCCTAACCCCTCCACCCTCTCCCTGTTCACCAATCAACCCACTCCTGCTTCCCTGTCTGCTATTCCCATACAATGCAGTATCTACCTTCTCAGGACCAAGAGTTTCTCCTCCCTTTGATGTCCAACATGGCCACTCTGCTGCCTATGCATCTGGAGCCATGAGTTTCTCCATGTGTACTTTTTGGTTGATGGTTTAGTCCCTGGGAGCTCTGGGGGTACTGGGTGGCTCATATCATTGTTCCTCCTATAGCACGGAAAACCCTTTCAGCTCCTTGGGATCTTTCTCTAGCTTCTCCATTGGGGACCCAGTGCTCAGTTCAAAGGCTGGCTGAGAGTGTCCCCCTCAGTATTTGTCCTACACTAGCAGAGCCTCCCAGGTGACAGCTATATCTGGCTCTGGTCAGCAAACACTTATGGGCATCCACAATAGTGTCTGGGTTTTGCAACTGTATATGGGATGTATACCTAGGTGGGACAGTCTCTGGAAGGTCTTTCCATCAGTCTCTGCTCCACACTTTGTCTCTGTATTACCTCTTGTGGGTATTTTGTTCCCCCTTCCAAGAAGGACCAGAGTATCCATATTTTGTTCTTCTTTCTTCTTGAGTTTCATTTGATCTGTGAATTTTGTCTTGAGTATTCCAATCTTCTAGGCTAATATCCATGTATCAGTGAGTGCATACCATGTGTGTTCTTGCATGWTTGGGTCACCTCACTCAGGATGATATTTTCCAGTTCCACTCATTTGCATAAGAATTTCTTGAATTCATTGTTTTTAATTTCTGARTAGTATTCCATCATGTAAATATACCACATTTTCTGTATGCATTCCTCTGTTGAGGGACATATGGGTTCTTTCCAGATTCTGGCTATTATAAATAAGGCTGCTATGAACATAGTGGAGCATGTGTCCTTATTGCAGGCTGGGKAATCCTCYGGGTATATGCCCAGGAGTGATATAGCAGGGTYCTCCGGTAKTATTATGCCCAATTTTCTGAGGAACAGTCAAACTGATTTCTAGAGTGGTTGTACCAGCTTGTAATCCCACTATYRGTACAGGAGCRTTCCTCTACTCCACATCCTCGCCCGCACCTGCTGTCAAATGAGCTTTTGATCTTGGAGATTCTGATTAGTGGGAGGTGAAATCTCAAGGTTGTTTTGATTTGCATTTTCCTGATGACTAAGGATGTTATACATTTCTTTAGGTGCTTCTCAGCCATT
>BDUI01051117.1:5802-16162 GCA_002335545.1 Apodemus speciosus | reverse complement strand
AAAGAGTGACAATGAAAGAGAGTAGGAAAAGAGGAAGAGAAAAGATAGAGATGGTGAGGAAAATGAGGAGGAGGAGAGAGAGAGGATATTAGATTTTGGCATAATCTTTAACAGCTTAAGACATTTCATTATAAGCTACCTGTTGAGAGAGTACAATTCTGACTATAGTCTTACCAACAATTCAAGAATAATCCAGAAGTTCAAAGCCCTAGTCTTTCAACAGATAAACATAAGTGTTTAGTGCTGGGCACASTAATAAAAGGAGGTTGTCATTATAAATGTTGGAAAGGCWGCCTTTGCCATCTCAAAGGTTCTAGAAGCATGAGGGTTAACTGGCAACGTTCTTTTTTATTTGCGTAAGAGATAAAAGGTCTTCACCCTACTAGAATTCTTTTACCATATATTTAATTTTCTATATTCCTGTATTGGCATTTCACGTTGCAGCAACAAAACATACATTCTGAAATTCATAGAATGTTCCAAATATTTTTTGTTTTGCATCTATATTATAACCTGGTATTACTTTCCTTTGCTTAAGCAAACTATGGTTACTTTCTGTTATATGTAAGGCATACATCTTTATTGAAGAAATTGTTTTAGCTCTGGTGGTTGTTGTCACATGCATCATATGCATTTTAAAATTAATTTAAGTCTAATTTGTTCTGTGTAATTGAATTATTGGAAATTGGATTTTTGGCCTTTGTTTTGCTATACTTATTAACTGGTTGCTATTGGTAGAGATGAAAACTATTGAATATGATTTGCTTTGTAATCAGTTATTTCACTAAACAATCATAGATCCTGAATTTAATACACTATACATTTAAAGTGCATTATTAATTTGACAAGTATTTGTCATGAAAAAAAGCTGAAAATTAAAAGAGCAAAAGGGACCTATCTGCACACATGAAAATGGCAGTTTGTAAGCAATCTCCAGGTTTAGAAACTTTGAGAATTTATCCAAATTTGTAAATTTTTGTAGGTGAAAATATGGCCCTGGGCAAATGACAGCAGGTGTGTGTGGTTTTCATTTTTCAAGGTGTATAAGATGGAGAAATTGAAGGATAATAATTATTTGTTATAATTTCTGSTTCTCCTTTCTTTTGCACAGTGTAACACTTGGCTACTCAAATAGTCTCAATTGACAGCAAGTGGCCTTTTGTTTCTGAATTGAGTGGAATTATTTTTCATAATGCCCTCTTACAACATTTGATCTTATTTCTTAGGCTCTACCTATGTGTACACACATGTATAAGACACTAATATACTATAGACTTGTGTATGGACATATATCTATAGCATACAATTACAATTATAAATAGCCTCTATTTATAACAGAGGTAGCAGATGGAAAGAGCTTACATGAACTTGCTTATACTATCTTAGCATATTCTGAATGGACAGGCATTAAACAGCTAGTTAAAATGTTTTCTTTTAATGCCTATGAAAGGAAAACAGTCTTCAGAAAACATTTAACAAGGAAATTCTCTTTTATATTCTCTGAAATGAGAAATACCTATAAGGGTCAAAACGATCAGAGGAAGAAAATAATCAAAGGTCTTCAAGCCAGGATTAGTATCATGCACACATCTCTGTTAGGAACTCTGGMTACTGGATRAAATACTTTATCTTTTTTCAAAGAGCATGAGAATATTAGGTGAAKTTTTTAGATTTTAATGCAGAGTGGAGGAGAGTGTTCATATGGGGGATGGACCTTGGGTTGAAGTGATTCTGGACACACAACTCCATCTAAGGCACTATTAGACAGGCAGCACAGATCTGATCAAGTCTCAATCATGTTTGTGCGACTGAAACCAGTATTCATGAAGTAGAGATGCTGAAGATGAAGGTGTTGAATGCAGACAATATTCCATATTTTAAGATTGACTAAAAATGATGATGAAAAAGTGCTAGGTGCTAATAAAGGCAAACAGGTGTATGTTCAAGCAATTAGATGCAAAGCCAGCCAAGGTTTGTTTGTATGTGTATGTGTGTGCATGTGTGTGTGTCCATGTATGTGCATAGAAATGGATACATAGGTCTAAGATTGAATCAGAGTATTTCCCTGATTGTTATTCACATTCATCATCTGTCTCAGTAAAACTAAAGTGTATTGATGTGTATTTATGTGGCTAAGCTCTCCAGCCAAATAGCTTCAGGATTTTACCAGTGTCTACCACTACTCAWGAATAGAATTATAAGAACTCTGCCATATACAATGGCTTTCATTTGTGATATGGACCAAGACTCCACTGTTTGCCAAGTGGATGCTTCACTGACTGAACCATCTCTACATCTCAATAGTACTCTTTTCTTAGGAATGAAAAAGGATAACTGAGATTGGGCATGCTACTTAGTATTTCTTCTTATACAGTTTAATTTGTATTTCAGCCAAGCAAAAGGAAAATTTAATGACATAGACAGATATAGGGCAAAACCTTAAGAATTCAGTTTATATACCTAATGAGGGAACAAAATAAAATGCAAAAGAGGCAGTATTATCATCCACATATGAAATGAACGTGAATAGGGTCRGGTAAGTACTGAAGAACATGGATGTCTCAAGAAGGAAGGCATTGTGTCAATGGTTAGCCCCTGGGAATGAGAGATGGYAAATGTCCATTGACTATATTAACATGACAGTTCTCAGAGACCTAAAGTCATTTTGATGACTCACCAAATTGCAATTCAGTTAAGAGGATATGGACTTACAAATGGGAGGGGAATTACTGAACATACTAAATAACAAGAACTTTTAAATTATTACCTGTAAAGGGGGAAAATAAATGGTACCTGATTCACATATCCCCCTAGACCTTTCAAGTCATGCAAAAATACATTCAAATTATATAGAGTTTATAGAAAGTCGGATATAACATTATGCATGCTATAATCATGTAGATCTGATATGTATGTATATACACACATACACACACACACACACACACACACACACACACACACACACACACACACACATATATATATATACCTTTTTGTTATATACCATAGAAACATAAGCAAGAAATACTTATGGATATGAGTTCATTAGGCTCTGTATTCTGAAATGGCAAAAAGTAAAATCATTGCAAATGACCCACCCTTTGGAGATCAGGTTTAAAACATCTCTAATTAAAAGTGAGTCTACCACTATCATATATACTTTCACTAATAATGCTCCCAAATAACTCAATTAGCAAATTCTGAATTATTGTGAACCTGCCCTTCTTATTGCTATTTGAAAAAAATAGAAAATATACATTTTGTCAAACCTTTACTATAAATAAAATGTACGGTAACTAGTGCAGGGGAAATTTCCAAGGGCTTGGGGGTAAATAACTAAATGTGTATTCATATAATCTATAACATGTTTTAAAACATTCATAAATATATATTCCCCAATAAACATGAACTGTGCAAGTAAACAAAATGATTCTTTTAAAAACTTATAAATATGTATAAGCACATAAAATGTACAAACATGTGTAATATACAAAAGTGCTTAAATAATCTACAGTATTTACTGGAGAGCTTGGAAGAGAACCACAGAGGAATACTGCCCGAATACTCCCATACAACACTGTGACAGTTTATAGGGCTACTGCTGTACAAATCAAATATTTCAAGGATCAGTTAAGAATACAAAATGACCCCAAGTTGTTAAGGAGGCAGCATGGGGAATTAACAGGTTTTCCAGTTCACCTGCAAACAGTAGCAGCGCCTTCAGCCCCACTTGTGTTAGGCAACTAAATGAAGCACTTGCTGGAGTACAGACATCATTTTCCTCAGTTTTACACGTGACCAGTTTTGAGAGAGGGAAGAAGGCATCGGGTCTGACTTCGCGTGAGTATTACTCCATTGTTAAGACTTTGGTTCTACCATCAGCTGCCAACGAGACATAGGCCCAGTGGCTTTTGGGTCMTTTGCCTCAAAAACTCAAAGAATGAAAGTCAATGAGGCAGGATAGAGAGTGAGTATAGAGAAACTTTACCATAGGATTAGAGATAGGAACTTTAGGTTAAGAAGGCATACAACTTGTAGAGCAGGATTGGGACCAAGAAAATGGGGTGAGACCCAGCACTTTATCTAGTGGCTTCTGAGTGGACATAAGACAGGAACTGTAAAGAGGTCTGTGGAGATGAACTGGCCACCCAGGAGGAGTCCTGATGACTCTCAGATTGGATCATATCCTCAAGCAGTGTTTTCTGGCAGGGGTACTTATTCAGGTTGTRAAAGAAGGGAAAAGAGCAAGAACTTACATCAGGAACAGGGCTTCCTTCTTGGCCTGTGGTTAAGACCTACTCAAGGGYATTTCCATCCAGCCTCTGGCCAAGGAACAATATTAAAACACCTCCCATTTGGGGTCCTTGCACTAGAATGGCCAAACCAGTTTTCATCTTTCATTTGGAGAAGAGAAATAATAATTCTGTTGTGATRCATGGTTACCTGGTCATGCTCAGAAATATAAATTACAGCAGTAACAGTAGTGGTAACTATAAACAGATACACAGATTTTTTTGATTCAAAACCAAATGCAGTTTCATGTTTAAGGAAATATATATGTTAAAAATACAATTTTAAATGTTAAGTAGACATAAGTTTCATAAGTTTTAGGAAGCAACAGAAATGGATATGTCTGGAAAGGGGGAGTTTCAAGTAGAGACTAGTACTTTTGGTTATACATTTTAGTCAGAAATATTATTGCACATTTTTTTTGGTTAAGAATTTTATTTCCTACTTTAATTGCATGTTCTAGGAGTTTTTAGATGTCATCAAGTTAATCAGTGAAGGTCAAGTTAAAGATAAATTTTTGGAGCAAAAGCACAAAACCCTGCTACAGTAGGCATTTATTCAAATCTCACATCTTTTACATAAAAGTGCCTAACAACAACCATCATGAAAGATATTTTTGAATGATAGAAGTATTTATAACATGTCGATTTCTCCTAAAGTCCATCCACATTTTAAGAGTAATAAAGATTTATTACTAAATTAGCTAATCTATAAGTTCTATATTATAGATAATAAAAGAAATAATAATTCTTATTAGGAAATAGTCTCAGAAAGAGRAATGAATATTGACTATGTAGTCTATACTCCATGAAGAAACTAAGTGTTTAGTATGATCRCATGACCATATTTGCTGATGGTGAGTGCCATACTTTTAGGTTCATGACATTAGCAGACATGTTTATGATTTCAGTACATGTTTGAGTAAGATGTCTCAGTAAAAATTAATTAAGTTATAAATATATTATTATGGAGTAATATTAAATAGCGACTCTTGCTTATAGGCATTGCTCTTTAAAATTCATTTATTTACTTATTTAGATTTGTGYRAGTGTGTATGCCTATGTGTGTTTGTATTATGTGTGTGTTTGTGTGTGCAATTTATAGCATGATATGCAAGCATTGGTTCTCTTTTGCCAACATGAAGTCCAAGGCATAAAACTCAGGTCCTCAGGGTAAGCAGCAAGCACCTTTACTTTCTCATCCATTTGCCAACCAAGTTTTATGTGTTATATTGCCATATTGTTGGTCTAACAATCAAAAACAGCAGGTATGACAAGCATTTTTAGGATTACATGTTGTTTTTACTTCCTTAGATGAATYTGAACAGGAACTAAACMCAATGAGAATATACTTTAATATAATAGTTCATTACCACTACATTATTCAGGCAGGACTACGCTTGTCCTTTACTCGGTATTTAAAAAGATGGGTTTGATAAAGGACTAGACATATTCTATCCTAGAAAGATGTTATTACAACTAATTTCTTCAGATGCATAATGGAAATGATCAATATAGGAGCAGAGACACCCTCTGATTGCATAGACAGAATAAGCAACAGACAACCTCTCCTAAGAGCACCAGTTCCCAAGACTGTTGGAACTCTGATGTTTCAAGGAAATGATGGGCTACCTCCAGGAGATGTAAAAGAAATGTGTGGGCATTAATTCTGATTATTTCTCAACAGAAACATGATCAAAAATTTCTTTTTTGTCCTCTCTCTCATGCATATTCTATGTTTTTGTGAGTAGCATCTTTCATACCATTATGAAATTATGGTCATAAGTACGCTTGTCAATTAGGGTCATAAGTACGCTTGTCAGCACAGCCAGTCGCTGAAATGTGCTGGAAAGCCATGAGTTCCCACCAACTTAACTGCTGTACCTTATACTTCTCTTAATAACCCATCTCACCTCAGACTGCCCTGGAGCTTGAGAACCGCTTGCCATTTAGAGGTATCTTAACTCTTTCTGGTCACTAGCAAAAAGCAATTTATTAAATGGATTCTGGGTACTTGATACGAGTTAATGCAGTTTCAAAGAAGAGATTTGTTTCTGTCTCACTCAAAGGATCAGGTGAGATATCCTTCCTCCCTCCATTTCCTACAATTGCTACAGATATAATTTGGATTCCATTTTAAACTAAATCCTTGGATGGGGAGGGATCTGAGATTGTCCAAATCTAGTCCTTACTACATTAATGCTTCTGTTTTGTAAGACACGAAGTTATAGCGTCTTGCTCCTAGGGTTAAGCTCTCAAGATGGGGGAAAGCCTTTGCTATCAGCGGCCTGAGACTTTAACCTCTTTCCCACTCAGTCCCCTCGTTCTCAATATGAAAGCATTTGGGCTTATTTTCACACTCAAGAGCTCCTCAGTCAACCTAAGAGGCTGGTGGAAGGTCATTCTTTGTGCTTCTTTCTTCTTTGAATTYCCCATAGCTTAAATGGTAAGACATTTATCATCTCCATGTTTACTTACTTTAATCGATTTCAGGATTTTTCTTGTTGACAGCTGAGTAGCAATGTCTCCACCAAGTAAAGACTGTTTCCCTATGTAATTGTACTCCTACACAATTACAAGTTCCAGAGGAATCAAAATACAGAGAGTTTTTATCTACAAACGCCTGAGTAATTTATATTGACTTCACTTAATCTCTCTTTTTATTCCCTTTTGTGTGATTGATACATTTTATAGAACAGTGCATTAATTAAATTATTCAGYTTCAAGTAATTTATATGAGATTGGGATAACATTTTAATTCCTTAGARTGGTTATAAGAGAACAGTACAGGTGAGTTACTCCAGTCCAGGGTCTTGGGCATGATGAAGCACAGAATCCAGTGTCCAATATAATGTAGCAGAGGTGTGTTAACTATATCCAGGACAAAGAAAGGGAGGACACAGATTTTATATGTCTTATCTGACAACTCATCTGTCATGAATATTACCAAGTGATAATTTTTTCCTGCTGCAGGAATGTTAGATGCAGTTGAAAATAAAACTCACAGTAAAATATCATCAGGGAAACAGAGCCAGGGGACATGGAAGAAGGATCTGGCAGTCACAGCACTGTCTGTAGAAGACTTCAGTTGCACCCAGTTTCTCATTCCCAGTGCACTACACATGGCTCAGCTCTTTACCTGAGCCAGGTGTCGCTAATTAGCACTTCATCTGAGCAAAGGCTGCTGGGATTGCTTCTTTTATTCCAGGATACTATGTTCAACCCCTGGGCTTGTGGCCAAAGACACATGCTCAAGCACCAAATAAGATCTTGCTTGAGCTTTGGAGATATTTCTTGCCACCTGCTCTATATCAGCCCTCTCTTGAGGATAGCTTTTTCTTAGTAGAGATGGTGTTCTACATGTGAAATCTATGAAGGTGACAGGCATGGCAATGCTAAGTGTGGGGTATATCTTTGTTTGCTCCTGACTACTCTGATAAAACACTGATCCAAACTACCTTGGGGAGGAAAGATCTATTTGGCTTACATATCTGGACCAAAGCCCGTCATGAAAATAAGCCAACTCAGAAAGGAACTGAGGAATCTGTAGCAGGAACTAAAACAGAAATTGTAGATGAACACTGTTTATTGACTTGCTGTTTATGCTGGATAGGATTATGTCAACTTGACCGAAGTTAAAAGTCATGAGAAGAGGGAACCAGAGTTAAGAAAATGCCACTCTAAGGTCACAGAATATGCAAGCCTATAGGGCATTTTCTTAATTGGTGATTGATGTGGGAGGGGCCAACCTATTGTGGATAGGGTCATTTCTGGGCCAGTGGTCCTGGATACTGTAAAAAGTAAGCAAATTTTGAGAAACAAGTTAGTAAGCCCCACCTCTCTTTGGCCTCTGTAGCAGCTCCTGCCTCCAGGTTCTTGCTCTGTTTGAGTTTCTATTGTGGCTTCCTTCAGTGCTGGACTGCAGTGTGAAAATGTAATAAACCCTTCCCGCCCCAACTTGTCTTTGCTCATGGTGTTTTATAAGAGGAATGATAGCCCTAAGACCTAACTAACTCTCCATAACTTATTCAGTGTGCTTTCTTATAGAATCCAGAAGTATGTGCCTAATTCTGGAACCATCCACAAYGGTCTAGGCCCTCACATGCCAATCACTAATTGAGAAGAAGTCCCATAAGATTGCCTATAAACCAACCTGATGAAGACATCTTCTTGGTTTGGGTTTTCTCTTCCCAGATGTCATTAGCTTGTGTCAAGTTGACAAAAACTATCCAGCATGCAGTTTTGATTTTCCTATGATTGGCTAACTACAGAAATTACTATGATAGTAATTTGACTGCATTGCTAGATTCTCATTCCACTGCTTCTTCAAGTTCTATTCCCAAAACAATAATACGCAAGTTCAATTATGAAATCTGGTGAGGAAAAAAGGGTTTACATGCAATTTACTGGAAATAGAAGAGAATGCTTTTGATTACTAAGAGTAGATATTGAGCATATTGGTGGAGAGTTGATCCTTGTGGAAAACTGTTATTTTGCAGAGAAAGGAAGGATGCAGCAGAAAAGCCAGTTCTTAAGTAGGTGTGCTCAAAGCACTATTGCCCTAGGCAGACTTAGTCCCAAGATCAGTTGCAGTATGAAGAACACAGACACAGTGGGGAAAGTTAGGCAAGGCAAAGTGAATTTTAAAATCTGAAGTAGATGAGCTCTGATTCTCTTGGAGGAATGTTTGATCTCTGACCTATTTTATAACACTTGATGCCTGTAGGTGGCCCTAAGGTTAATTGTGGCTAGAAGGGACCCCTGTTGCTTCTGTGAATTCCTCCTGGAATAGAGACCAAAACCAAAGATGCTGGAAATAATTCACATATCTGGTAACGCTATTCTACTTTTCTCTTAAAACATTCTAGTGTGTCCATAGTTTAGACTCCCTTGTTTGGACAGCAATGGGGGAGGAGTGGCTTGGGAGGAGTAGGGAGATGAATGGGTAATGAATCAGATCAAAGTGCATTGTATGCATGTATATGATTTTTAAGGAATCAATAAAAATATTGCACTTGAAAAAAGAGTTATTTTAAGAAGCTGAAGCTGTTTGCAACTCTGCAGGAGGAACAATAATATGTACCAAACAGTACCCTCAGAGCCCTCAGRGACTAAAGCACCAACCAAAAAGTGCACATGGAGGCTTCCACAGCTCCAACTACATATGTAGCAGAAGATGACCATTTCAGACATCAATGAGAGGATGATGTCATTGGTGTTGTGAAGGCTCAATTCCCTAGAGTAGGGGAATGCAAGTCAGGAAATTAGGGGGGGGGGAGTAAACAGGGGGAGAGGGATGGGAAAGGGGTTAACATTTGAAATGTAAACAAAGCAAATATCTAATAAAAAAGGGAAAATATCTAATATTATCCATAAACATTTTATTTAACAGCAAGGTGTTAGAATTAGAAAAACCAGAGTTAATATTTTTCATTTGTTATTGGCTTGATATCTGATTAGATAAGTATTTTGTGTGAAAATGGACATTTATATATCATTCTCACAAAGTTGTCAAGAGGAGGGCATATAGCAGTGAGCACAGCATAAGGTCAGGTTTGTAATGCATGRTAGCCACTATTATCACAGATTTCTGTGATGCTACCAAGGAAAGGTAAATTAAAGTGCCTGTAAGAATCTTATCTGTAAGAGAAAATTGAGCTGTTCTACAAAAAACTCAACTATTTAGTCTAGAATGGTCCAGATAAGTATGAAGTCCTTAAGGCTGAAATGTAGCCAGGTCAGCTGAATGCTGGCTTGAGATAATTTCATTTCTTATTCAAACCATATTTATTATATCGTCCTCTTGTGCTTAGCACAACCTTAGAGATAATTCTCTAGTCCCCATATAGTGCATTCATCACAGATTCTCACTGTAAATAAATTCACCCAGGAAAGTTTTTATTTAATATAGAATCTCTTTTTTTTATTGGATATATTCTTTATTTACATTTCATTTCCCTTTTTCCTGGTTTCCCTGCCCCCCCAATGTCCCATATGTCTTTTTACCTCTCCTCCCCCCCCCCTCATTCCCCTATTCACCCCTTCCCACATCCCTGTTTTGGTATTCT
>BDUI01051106.1:4583-17724 GCA_002335545.1 Apodemus speciosus | reverse complement strand
CAATTACAGTGTTATTATGATGACTAGTTCTTGTTTCCGTTTGTAATTGAAATTATAAACCCTTTATCAATGACAATGCAATGAACACATGAGAGCTTCTTGTAGAAAGAGGTCTGTTGGTTTTGGGATATTTTTATTTTTATTTTTCCAGATAGCCACATGTCCCAATCTGTTACAAAAATATTGCAATAARTAGTATTGGTTTTATGTATGTATTTATTTTTAAAGAGGTTATTTGAGTCATAAGGTTTTCTGTGTAGAGGCAGCCATGAAAGTATTCCTCTTATGAGTACAAAGGGTATTAGTAAATAATTGGAAATCATGGTGCCACATATACTCTGGCTATACTAATCATGGACTCCTCTTAGCAATGGCTCATCATTGAGACAYTAAGGTAKGCTTGGCTCTGTCTTTTAATTGTGACACAAGTTAGACAGGCTTAACATTCCTGATTACCTCTGATYTYTCTGTCTTCTTGTGATTATATGCAGGGAATTTCCTGTGAATTCTTTCAAAACACATTGCTATATTATTACTCCTTGTTGGTTCCCATGGTTCCTTATGAATTTGGGACCTAACTGCTTCATATTCTGCCAATTCACTTCCGTCCATCTCCCTAGGACTGTACATTAAAKCCAGGCTAATTTTCTCCAAGCATGTATTAATTATGTAATTCTGTTGCTAAAATTATAAATGGTCCTCCATTCCTTACTCAATACAGTATAAACCTGTTAGCCTAATTTCACATTCATAAATATATGGCTTCAAATTGTCCTTTAAGCATTTACCTCCCTTTGTAGTCTCTTTGGTGCTATCAACCTAAAGGGTAAGACAACATCTGGGAAGTTGTATAAAAGGTCGGGTTTCCTGCCTTCCTTCTCCTAAGATCCAGAAGCCAAACTGAGAGTGGACTCATTGATTCTACTTTGTGTACATTTTCCAAATAAATGGCAGATGCCAGTACTCATCAAACCATAAAACCTGCTATTAGATTTGCTAAAACTGAGTTATTTCCATGGGTAAGCACTATTTTCTTCATACCYCATTGGTTGTGTYTGTTGTCCTCACACCAAATAGCAACTTCCTTTATTTTTAAATTCATATTCTTAATTGTGTAGTGAGTGCTTTCCTGTTCCACTTTACAAAAGTCAATATTATTTTTATAATAGCATATATGTATGAGAGGTGTGTGTGTGTGTGTGTTGTGTGTGTGTTGTGTATGTGTGCATTCCATGGCATATATGTGGAGGTCAGAGGTCAAAGTTTTAGAGTCATTTCTCCCCAGCTACATTTATTCATTCATTTATTTAATCATTTAGGTGTTCACCGTTTCTGCTGTACTGAGCATTGCTTGCTGACTATCTCAGGAGCTTTGAGGCAATTCTCCTCTCTCTACCTTCTTTCTTACTATAAAAGTGCTGAGATTACAAATAAATGCTACCACATGTCAGCTTTTTATTTTGTTTTGTTTTTATATTCAAGACAGTGTTTCTCTGTGTGGCCTTGGTTGTCCTGAAACTAACTCTATAGACTAAGCTGGCCTCGAAATCAGAGATCTATGTGCTTCTGCCTTCTGAGTGCTAGAATTAAACTTGTCAGCTAGCACTGCCTGGCAAAGATTTATTTATTTGCTTATTTATTTATGAATGTATATGGGTGTTACATCAGCATGTACATCTGCACACCAGAAGAGAGATTNTGTTGTCCTCACACCAAATAGCAACTTCCTTTATTTTTAAATTCATATTCTTAATTGTGTAGTGAGTGCTTTCCTGTTCCACTTTACAAAAGTCAATATTATTTTTATAATAGCATATATGTATGAGGTGTGTGTGTGTGTGTGTGTGTGTGTGTGTTGTGTGTGTGTGTTGTGTATGTGTGCATTCCATGGCATATATGTGGAGGTCAGAGGTCAAAGTTTTAGAGTCATTTCTCCCCAGCTACATTTATTCATTCATTTATTTAATCATTTAGGTGTTCACCGTTTCTGCTGTACTGAGCATTGCTTGCTGACTATCTCAGGAGCTTTGAGGCAATTCTCCTCTCTCTACCTTCTTTCTTACTATAAAAGTGCTGAGATTACAAATAAATGCTACCACATGTCAGCTTTTTATTTTGTTTTGTTTTTATATTCAAGACAGTGTTTCTCTGTGTGGCCTTGGTTGTCCTGAAACTAACTCTATAGACTAAGCTGGCCTCGAAATCAGAGATCTATGTGCTTCTGCCTTCTGAGTGCTAGAATTAAACTTGTCAGCTAGCACTGCCTGGCAAAGATTTATTTATTTGCTTATTTATTTATGAATGTATATGGGTGTTACATCAGCATGTACATCTGCACACCAGAAGAGAGATTYCCATGGGACTGTAGTTATAGACRGTTGTGAGCTAACATGTGGGTGCTTGGAATTGAACTCAGGACCTCTGGAAGARCAGCCTGCAAGTTCTTAACTGTAGAACCATCTCTCCAGAGTACATCCCAACATTTTATGTGGAACCTGGGGATAGCAGTCATACCATCAGATTTGTGAGGTAAACACTTTGCCTGTTGAGTCAGCTCTCCAACCCCCTCCCCCAATATTTTCACTTTTATAAGACAAGCATGAAGCAAATATGTGCCATGGGATGGAATTCAGCTGCTATTAGTTAGTTATGGTTTGCATGTAACCTTGTAGCAAAGACTCAAGAAACTGCCTTTGGCAATTCCTACTGCTATCTAGAAAATTCATCTGCTTCCCATATGCAGACATTTAATTGGGTCTGGAAGCTAATACTACTTGAACAGAAAGTTTATAACACATTTTCACATACTAATCTGTGGTCAAATGTGAATGTTAAGAGGTCATCTTGGCAAGTGCACAGTCTACACAGGGATGCGTAGCAAGGCCATGGAAGAGCATTCTAGAATATTTCCATAAGATATTTGGCAAAATGGTTGCTGATTGCTTATTGATTGGACCTACTACAGTAAAATATTTGTTCCAAATGGCTAACCGGCAAGTGCTGTGAGCAAGAGAAGCCATCTGTGAGCTGGGATGCTCACTTCTGCCTTTGTAATCTCCCCAGTTGGAAGAACATCTGGAGCTGGCTAACAGTATTGGAAATAGTATCCACTCTAATAATCATCTTCTAGCTTATTCCCCAAACTTGTAAACTTCACACATTCTTCTCATCCATCTCAAACACTGGCTATTGAGAAAACCAATTGTTCTCCTGATTTTCTCMTTTGACACCTGATGTCTATGTAAATACACATGTGGCAAATATTGATCAATAACCCAGGACAGTAGCAGAGCCTTGCCACAAAGATGACAGCCTGTCTGACTTCCTGTTGTTTCAGGGTATAAATTCATTTTACACGGTAGTAATGAATGACAGAAACATTGTATCTGAATAGGTGTKGGGGGCAGGGGGACAGAGTGGTGACAGTGGGACAGAGAGAGGGGAGGGAGAGAGAGAGCACTTGAGAGAGAGGGGGGAGAGAAACTCAGAATGTGTAAAAATAAACAAAAGAGGAAATATATAAAATTTCTCTCCTCRGTTCTTTATTTAAGAAAATTTAAATGATAATCCTGGCATTTCCAACTGTGAATTCCCTGATCAATATGAAAGTACATAAAGAGAAAACAAAATCAATCTTTGCAACATCACCGATTTTCTCCTCTGTCTTCACTTAGTAGCATTAATGGTGTAAGATATTGATTCTGCTTTAAAAATAACAGTTCCTCAGAGAGTTTCCTAGAGTTGAGATAACTGATCATTTTAATTTTCTTTAAAGCTGATTTTGCAATCAATGTTCACGGTACACAGATGATATTCCAAGAACCAAATGGAATCGGGCTGCTGCTGACTAGCCCTGTTTGCCATTCTTCACCTTCAACACAATCAGGAGATATTTTAAGTGGAAAAGAAAGAGGAAGGGTGGTTTAATGGGAACTAGTCTTGGAGATGATGTGGGTTTGTGCTATGCCTAAACCTTTCATTGGTGATTGCTAATGGATAATCCCTTCTCATAACCAATAAATCACTTGGTGCAGCAAACCTAAGAGGTTTACAATGAACTTATGCTTCTGTTCAAGGTTCTTGCTCAACTTAAAATGGATTGTATTATAGAGAAGGAACCTAGGATAAGCTGCCTTCTCATTTAATAGTCAACCTTTGCTCAATTGTGCAGATACTGCAAACCCCAGCGGTCCTGACTCTGTCCTGGTGTGAAGGAGACCCCCTCCCCACAGCACAGATCCTTGCCATTAGACATTTCTATGTATTTGGCCACTGACCTTCTCTTCTTTGCTAAATTTGAGATCTCCAAGATTGCAAATGATCTCCTTTTAACTGGTAGACAAGGATACCAGGTGATATCCCTGCCCATCAAACTGTTAAGAACTCCAGAGAGTCAGTGGAGAAATGGCTACAGGTAAGGAGGACGAGGCACAAAGAAATAAAATGTTAAGCCAGATGCTGATTGACACTAATTGATTCTACCACTGAAAATGCATTCGCCTTATGATTCCTTATGTCTGCTCAGATGCTGTTCCTGGTTTGATGACAGTGTGGATCTGCGATGTGCCCTGCGACTGCTTTATAATGTCCTCTCTTCCCACTTTAGYCTGGTACTGCACCCAAGGCTCATTTAAGTTTTGCAAAAAGAAAGAACTATAAAATAGCTTTATCCTGAGTACTGTACACCCTCCATACAACACAGTACTCTGAAAAAGCCAAGTGTCTCTTTGTCACATGTTAAAAGCAGTAGGTGAAGCTATTATTTTARAAATAAGCAACCTTAAAAAATRCAATGATTTTATTTTCATGGATTTAACTTGTAATTCAACAGCATGTATAATTTCAATCAGTACAAAAAGAGACCTGTATTTTAAAATTGCACGCTATGCTAGGAACMGAAAATGGAAGTYTATGAAGACATAATTTGATAATAAAAAGACAATTAAAACTGCTAAATGCCTCACCAGGAAGGAATACTCCCATTTTCACAAACGTCTAAGAGTCTGTGTTCCAAGAAAATACATATACTGATTTATTTATTTATTTATTTGTTTGTTTGTTTGTTTGTTTGTTTGTTTGTTTTTCTTTTGGAGTATTTTACTATCATGAAAATCTTCAGTTGGGTTACGTAGTCACAGAATATGATAATAGTGTTTCGATGAACTTGTATTAGTCCGAGGTTGTTTTAGTTAGGGTTTCTRTTTATGTGAAACAACATTTTGACAAAAAGGAGTTTGGGAAGAAAGGATTTATATCATCCTACAGCTTATAATCCATTATCCAGATAGCAACCCAAGGATTAACCTGGATGCACGAACAAAACAGAGGCCTTGGGCAGCTCTGGTTATTGACTTGCTCTCTGTGGCTTGCTCAGCAGACTCAGGAACACAAGGCCAGGAGTGGGAGCCCCTTCAATTGTCTGGGCTTTCTCAGATCAACCATCAGTCGTGGAAACACACCACAGGCTTACCCACAGAGTGTTTCAAATTGACATTAAAACATAGTCAGCATAGAGTTAATTCCTATTTTACTTTATATTTATTTTGTAGTAAAATTGTAATGGTTTCACATGTTTGTTCATATATAAATGTTTGTTTATTATAGCATGTATGTAATAAAACCATTGTTCAAACTAATGATACCCTGATTATATTTACAGYCAACAAATAGTTATAGAGATTAGCAAAGAAAGAAATCGACTTTCTAAATGGAACAAAGASAACTTAATAGATATTAAATTAGTAGGATTAAAATAAATTTCATTTTACTTTGAAAGTTTGTAAATTTTGCTCAAAACATCCTAAGTGGGGTATATAAACTCCCAGACTCAACCAAAAATACTGTTTCTCTTCCTGTCTTCATCTCTCTTTTATAAATAGTTACTTTAAAAATAATTTCTCTCTCTCCCCCTCTCCTTAACCCCCTTGTGTGTGTGTGCTCACGTGTGCGCATATGTGCACTTGTGCTGGTAGGCATATGAATCTATATATGCATGAAGGTAGGTCAGAAGTGTGCCGTGCATCTTTATTCCTGTCTACCTATTCATCTGCCGCAGGGTTCTACCTGAGCCTGGAAAGCCTGTTTTCTCAGCTAGCTCAGCTAGGCTGGAAGACAACTAATGAGTCCCAGTGATCTTCTGAGCTCCYTCCTCTCCTTGCTTGGAGCTGCTGTAACAACAATACATAGAGCACCAGCTTCTCTGTCTCTCCTCTGTCTCTCTGTCTCTCTCTCTTTACTGCATGCATATGAGTACACCTTCGCTGTCTTCAGACACACCAGAAGAGGGCATCGGATCCCATTACAGATGGTTGTGAGCCATCATGTGGTTGCTGGGATTTGAATTCAGGATCTCTGGAAGAGCAATTAGTGCTTTTAACCGCTGAGCCATTTCTCCAGCCCCAGCCCTAGCTTCTCTGTGGGTACTGAGTCTGCTCTCTTAGTAGCTCGACCACACCTCCTCGCATCTCCTTAGTAACTACTGTTTGAAGTCTCGTACTTCAAAACAATTTTTGGCAAATTGCATTTACTCAATTATTTTAAATTATCAGGTAATGTGCTTTTAATTTAGAAAATTTATAAATTATTTTCCTGTCACTCAACAATATTACTTTTTTCCCCAAGTATCTTTTGTCTGGCACTCATTATTCTGTTATTTTTTTTTTTAACTTTAAAACTTCTAATCTCTGTACTCTATGTAAGACATTCTGGTAAATTTTATATGTTAGAGAAAAAGGGTATGGCGGGATGACTCTGGTACTCTGTTACAGTGAGCATAGGAGGGAATGAAATCTGTGGAAGGAAGGCYRTGCTTGGCATTCGTGAAGGGCYGTGGGTCAGGCGGTCCTGGAGAAGGCAGCACTCCATCCCTCCACATGCCAGCAGGAGGTCTGCTGTCTCCCTCATCAGTGGGCGTGAAGGGATGGCCTGAGAAGCTTGAAGTTCATCCTATTTGTAAACTATCACTGAGAATCCCTGGGCATCTATCCTACTCATTCTGACATATCAACTGCTGAGGTGGTATTGTGTCTTGGAAGGCAAATCCAGTCTTGAGAAAAATCTTATTAGCAGAAATCCCATAAAAATCCCCTTTGGATTGTCTAAGTTCAGAAGCAAAGGCACATTTCTGATGGGGTTTTCTCTGCTTCTACTTCCTTTTCTTGAATGTGATGTGCCAAGATGTGATGGTGATGGTGGGATGTGTAAGGGGACAGACAGCAGAAAGCCTCAATTGAAAACAGGCGATGGGGTCACACTGTTCATTAAGTTCAGAGAACGTGCCGTTTCTGATGTAAAGCTTCTCTCAATGACTATTATTTTTTACGTTAAGGCAGAAGCTAAAAACCAACTTGATCTCATCCTTTTAAGAACAATTCAAAAGCAAGTTCCTCTCCAACACGGGGTTGACATGGATAAATATACTGTGATATTTCTGCTGGCTGGCTTTTACTGTTGGCCTTATTGATGGGACAAACKGATCATTTGATATACCATTATTAAGGTGAAGTAAAGATTTAGGGTTCCTAAACTTTAAAAAYGGAACATATATCRCTTCACAAATATTTTTCTAAAATGTTTTGGTTTGAATTGATGTTTATTTTTCTAGAGCTGTTGATTGAACATGCTACAGCCCAGATCCTAAATTGAGTTTATTAATCAAAGCAATACAAATTTGCCTCAATTCCCATGTAACAATACAATACCACACATTTGCATTTATTAAAATATACATGAAATATGAGAGTTATCATTGCAGTAACTGTTGGAAAAAAAAAGATCTTAGTCTTTTAAAACAAAATAGGCTCAGGAGTAGAAGCACTTGCTTTACATGTGCAAGGCTCTGGGTTTGGTTGATTCTAGCACCCCCATCCTTAACTATCTCCCCGAAACCTTTTAAAAAAATTACAAAATAACTTGTTAAATATTTTTTCCTTTCGACAGAGTAGTAAGCTAAGGAATGCAGTGATGAGCTAGCCTAGATAAGTTCACACAGCCAAGCCAGGCTTCTAGCAGCCCTCCTGGCTTCACAGCTGGTTTGCCTAATGAYGCTATTTGCCTTCTCAACATGTGCATATTTTGTTGATGTTCCCTCTTTGTCTTCATGTGTGTTCCAGAAGTTTCACTCTGWCACAGAATCTTGCCTGTACCACATGTGACAGTTGGTGTTGGAGCAGCCATTTTACCTGTGTGTGTCTGATTAAGGTCATGCRTTTAAGACCCCTGGCTCCCAAGTACCTTTTCTCCAGCTAAGACACCCAATTAAATTCGGTGCCACGCTCGCTTGGCAGGGAAGCGTGAGCCACTGCTGTCCCCACTCAGTCAGTGATGTCCTACTCTTTGATGCTCSGCTCTCCTGTTTATTTCCTCTGCCTTTCCTTCTTGAAGTCTTTTGTTCAGTAGCTATTTAAGGGTTCTGCTGTTTTTCTGGCTGCTCTTCTGTCTTTGTCAGAAAGAAGAAAGCAGACAGCTGTGCCTCTGTCRTGTCAGATCCTATGAATGGTGGTTTAAATATTGAATTAAGTCTTAGTCTGGCAAGAAAGGTTTTCTTCATCTTAATTTGACATGGGATCTTGCTATGTTTCTCAAGCTAGTTTCTCAAATTCACTAGGTCAAAGGATCTCACTGCTTTAAACTCACAAATAGTTAGGACTAATGGCGTGCACTACTGAGCTAGGCTGCTTTGATTCCCATTTAGGCTGTAACCTCCTGACCAAGAGGCCTACATGCGTATGTCAGTTTGTATGTTTCTCAAAGCCCAGGGAGCCACAGTATCTTAGTGTCYAGTTTATAAAATTTGCAAACCAAAAGGCTATGAGAATTACGAGTAAATTTTTTCTAGATATTGTACCAGAAATTGGTTGAACCATAATCAGTTTCTTTAGTTGTAGTCACCAGTGCGTGCTGACAGTCCTGAACAACCTCGGCAGCAGGAGCAGAAAAATTCTACTCCATATTTAGATCAATGGATGTGGTAAAGCCAAATCCTATTGGTATTATAGAGCAGACCTGGTCACCCAGCAACTGGATGAGTTTAAGTGTCCTACCTAAACTGACTGATATACTCTCCCTTGTCTACATTTATTCAGGATTTTATCAGTTATTATCATGAATTAAAAACATAAAAGCCCTAAAGATGGCCTTTCCCTCTTCTCATTTATATTGGTTGGATGTTGAATGTTTCTAATGGACTATGTGCCTACCACAGCTCTGCAACTCGGCTCAAGGTGCTTGATTAATGCCTTGTCAAAGCATCTACGTGTAGCTGTGTGGAGCCTTTCTCTGAAGTACAGTGTAAAGGTTTGAGTTGACAGAATCACCTTCATAACAAACGTTATACGTAATTACAGTTGCTGCAAAAATTCTGAAAATAAAACCTAACCAAGTCCACCCCATTAGCCGGGCAGTTCTGGCTGCTGAGCTCCTTTGGTTACAGAGCAGGGTTTTGGTATCACTAGGAATACTTTTAAGAGTTGAGGGTTGCAGTGTGCAGCTTAACCTGTACCATTTTTCTTTTCTGGAAGACAAAGGAAATATAAGAATTATGGTAATAAATTCAGAAAATCCCCACAGAAATCTAAAAGGCATCATTGCAACTTTCCTCCCTCTGAAATGATAATGGCTTCAATGGGCCATTATCATCCAAGGCAAAGCGACTGAGACACTGCCTGCCAATGAGTGCTCGGGGATTAGTTAACACACAGCATACATCATTGAAGCCATCTATCATAACATCCCCTGTGTGATGGCATCTGTCTGGTGTCTAAATGTTTATGTAGGGAACCTAGTGTGTATTTCATTTCTCCCTCAGCACCATCCAACCCTATGCTGCCATGCGGCTGCTAACTTCTTACTCTCTGAATTCACTCGGAATTCCCGGGTCTGAATTACTGACCCTATAAACCATGATAACTGTTCCTGAGTCATTTTAGGATGCTGTATGGCACTGATTTTTTTTTGAGTTTATCATATATAATAGGTTCTGGGAACTATACTAATGAAATATTCYAAGGTTTCAGGAGAGAACTGCTATACATTGCTATTTAGTATCATGGCATAAATGTAATTGCTCAAATCTGGTTTTGGTAATTTCAATATGTAATGTGGTCTGCATGGAAAATATGAAGAGGGAGTATAAAATAAGAATTTATTTATATATACATATAGAAAAGTATCTAAAAAAGGTGACTAAGAATGCTGCCTGTGGTTGTGACTCAGTATACCAGGTCTTGAAGCCTGGAAATGGGCAGAAAAGCAAAAAGTCGGGGATGCTCTGCACAATTGTAGAAGGGTAAGCAGAAGGACAATGTCCACGCTCAAATGTTAACTAAGTTACAGTGGAATGTACTTGTAAAACTGCTCCCTTTCTCACTGGAATCTTTTATTAGTGAATACTTGGGGTGTCAGTTGTAGGGAGTCAGTAGGGTTATATGACTGTTCCCCAAGCCCTTCCTTGAACACAACAAAAATGAATATTTTTCATTCTGTGAAAAATAAGTGTAATGAAATACTTTTCTCAATGGCAGTGTAATTTAAAAACACACAGGTATTATATCTAGATAAAACAAACCAGAAACCAAACAGTGCTAGTGTAAGTAATAGAGCTGATATCAGCGATAGACCTTTTATTCTGAGTGTGCTACATCCTGTATTAAGTACCTAAATTTGCCATTCTTTGGCCACACAGTGAGTACCAGGATCAATATTTTACATGGGGCAGGTGAGCTGCAGAGAAGTAAAGTAACTTGCTGAGGTTACACAGTTAAATGTGTGCATTTCCCCAGTTTCAATGCTTATAATCTTTTTTTGTTTGTTTGTTTGTTTTTTACCTTTTCAGACTRGGCAAAGCATCTAAACATTTGGGAAGATATTTACCGCCTATGTTTTAAATGGAGCTTAGATTCTGACTAAGAGTAAAGACTTAGAATGCTATTCTCCAAATACACAGACTCAGGGTCAGCAATGAGACTGAATTGAAGGCAAATTGATCGGAAGGGAAATCTATCTCAGTAAGTATCAAAACTGGAACAGGATTCCATGCACTCACTGATAAGTGGATATTAGCCTAGAATCTTGGAACACCAAAGACACAATCCACCTACCAAATGCTGTCCGACAAGAAGGAAAGAGTGGACCCAGGTTCTGGAAAGGCCCAATGCARCAGTGTAGGGGAATACCAAAACAGGGAAGTGGGAAGGGGTGAATAGGGGAACAGGGGGAGGGAAAAAGACATATGGGACATTGGGGGGGGAGCGGAGAAACCAGGAAAAGGGAAATGAAATGTAAATAAAGAATATATCCAATTAAAAAGAAAAAGAAAAAGAAACTGCTATCAGGCAAATATGTAAAGATGGCCCTTAAAAATCTTGACCTGATGCAAGACACTATGTTTTATTTATTCTGTTGTGATTACTCAAAAGTATGCACTATTGTATAATAAAGTAGGTGCACAGATGAAAGAAGAGTGGATGAGAGACACGTAGAAGGGCTAGCATGCTCCTGGCTCCACTTCTAGTATTTATACCATGGTTTCAGATTTCTTTTGTAGAATTTTACTTGTTTGAGTTAGTAAAATAGGGTGATATTTTCAGTCAGGACTGGCCACATTCCTCATGGTGAGCCTTCATTCCATCAAGCCCTGTTTGAGTTTGTTGGCTACTGTCTTCTGAAGTCATAGTTATATATTTCCTTAATATTACGTGGTATTATATAATTTTTAAAAAAGCTTCCATAATCAATGTATTATTCCTAAGGACTGATACTTGCTAAGAAAATGATTTAAACTAATTTACTTAACCCTAAATGGGAAAGCTTGAAGGATATATTATCTTACCCAATTTAATAGTTATCTGAGAATTCAGCAATGTGCCTGCCAAATTTTGTCTGACAAATATTGTTTGTATGATCATAACAGTCAACATTATGGTCATTTATAACATTTCAAATTGAAGGTAAATTTATCTCTTTGGACTATGCTGTCTCATTTGAGAACTCTATAAAACTATCTTCTACCAACTTACTCAAGTCATGTTCTTTCTTTCTCAACAACAACAACAACAAAAGTCAAAACAAACAAAAACCAAATTAAAAAAAAAAMCAAAACGAAATGAAATAAAAAGCAGTGCCCCCTCTAAAAATGTAAACAAATAAACTTGAAATTTATTTTCTGTTGGTCAGCTACTCTTGGGCATGTGTCCTGTCCTGGACTAAGGTTACTAGACCCAGGCATTCTATTAGAGAAATATGATTTTTTTCATTTGCTAGCAAGAGTCAATTTCCAATAGACAATTAGTTAGGGAAGGAGCCTTTTAACCAGAACAGGCCATAAAATATTTAGCAATTATATAAAATACACAGACTATGTTGCATGTTAAATTTTTTATTTGGTTAATGCAAAAGGAAATTCAAGAAATTGTTCTTATATTTTGTACATTATGGTGAGAGGCAACAGCAAATTCTTCCTGAGATAAAGCCAYGGGTGCACCTCTATAGGATCACACAGGTCCGAGTTGTACACCAGCATCCCAAGAAACAGACATTCACTAATGACCAGCTGGAGATAGCAAAAGGGGTCAGAACTAACACCACATCGTCTGGAACCTAAAATCGGTTAAGCAGAGAGTCTTCAAGCACTTTTTAACATTGCAAGACATCTTGTGTTTGGGGAGAAAGATGCTATTCTCATGATGGTGTAGCTCATAGCCTAAGAAAACACTTTAATTTGGGGTGGTGGGTTATGTTATATTTTATGAATGACTTCATGAAAACATCTATTTAACATTCTTTGGTGAGCGTGTATGCCATAAAAAAACTATCAGTTGCTTAAACTCTCCTTTATCAGGCAGTCAGTCACCTCTATGCATGTGTTAACAAGGGGGCATGGTCAAGTTTAAAATTCTACAAGCTTCAGGAAGTAGGAAGAACTTATTCATTCACAGCCATTAATTCTTTTCCTTCCTCTGTTGATTTCTAAAGTGCAGATAAATGTATAATTGGCAATAAAATTATATTCAATTAATAAATCAGATGTGATTACTTTAGCAACTGAGAAATGACATTCAGACATGAGTAAGAGTTTTGAATTCCAAAAAGTGCATATGGTATGGGAGATATCACAATGTTTCCTGAAAAGTTTTATATAGATTAG
>BDUI01051078.1:0-10574 GCA_002335545.1 Apodemus speciosus | reverse complement strand
AAGAAGGAAAGAGTGGACCCAGGTTCTGGAAAGGCCCAATGCAGCAGTGTAGGAGAATACCAAAACAGGGATGTGGGAAGGGGTAAATAGGGGAATGGGAGGGGAGGAGAGGTAAAAAGACATATGGGACATTGGGGGGGGCGGGGAAACCAGGAAAAAGAGAAATGAAATGTAAATAAAGAATATATCCAATAAAAAAAACTGTTAGCAAAACAGAATGCATTTATTGAAACCTGTCACAAACCATGGTTTTATGCCAAACCCTGAAATTGATATTTTGTTTCTTGATCACTCAGTCTGTTGCTGTGTCACTGAGGATTTTAGTCATTCACATGTGCCAAAAACATAAGTATGGGCTGTGGGAATCATCTAGACCAGGTGTTGAGACTGGAAGCCAGGAATGTAAACAGAGCCCCAGTGTTGTGCATGGTTTTGCCATRAAACATCTTGGCAGAATCTAGTAAACTATGCAGGGAAAGGCAATGGCCAAGAAAGACTATAAATTATTTCTGGGAAGTTCTGCTAATAATCTGTGCCTTGTTATAATTTTAACACAGGTCATTTCTCCTTGGCYTTGTCTAATTCAGTTCCAATGTCATCTATTCAWGGCATTCCACACTTATGGACAATGAATAGAAGAGTTTGATTTCTTGATATGGATTTGATGTGGTTTTTACAACTTTATATAACAGAAATTACATCCGTTTAAAGCCCATAATCACAAATACATTATGAAAGCAAAGCATTTTGATTTAAATATTAACTTTAAAACATTTGTGTTTTCCGACATGTTTGTTTATAATTACTATGTTAGTATTAATATAGTAATTAATATTACTGTTCTTTTAGAAGAGGAATCCAAAGAAAGTTAACAAAGTGCTCTTGGGCGTCAAGATCCAGTAATTCAGTAATTCAGATTAACATCATTTCAAACTGTTGTTTAAAGTATTGGAATGTTTATATTTCATTATAAATCTAGTGGTATAACCATATTAGATTCCAGGCAGAGAGAGAGAGAGAGAGAGAGAGAGAGAGAGAGAGAGAGAGAGAGAGAGAGAGAGAGAGAGATTCAAGTTCATAGATGTGATGAAGGTTTAATATATATATATATATCCTAACTGGGACTTCTTGGAAAACACTAACACTGTCAGAGATAGCATTTTGTGTGGATATGATCTGAGTTCTCTTGTTTTATCTGCTACAATGGACCTACATTTTATCATAAGGACTTTCATAAGTTTTGTGATGCATACCCTCAGCCAGAAACTGAAAATTAGCTAGAATATAAGAAATGTGTTTTGTTAAACTTGAATATTCTCAGATGTATATAGAAAAGTCTCAACCATCTGTTTGGCTACAATAAAACATTCAGCTCTGATAATACAGATATTACATCTGAATTTTGAACAGTTAATTTTCTCACCTGTTCCCTTTAAATTACAGACTACACAAGACAGGGACTTGCTTTTTTTCCTTCCTGTTCTCCAGAATCTGAAAAGTGCACAACTTTATAGATTGTACTTTCTGAGTGTTTTCTGAAAAAAAATGCATGTTTTGCTGAAAATTAAAATGTATAGAACATATGTAATTACTTGACTAAGGTAAAAAGAAAGATTAATTCTAATAAAAACAAACCCAGAAGTATCATATGTCTCAGCTATTTCATGCCTGGAACAATGACCAAAAAACTATCTTCTACCATAAAAATATATGTTTATAAATACATTAGTAGCTCTATTAATTATGCAAAAATTGGAATCATTTGACCTGTTCATCAGTTGATAAAGTGATAATGAAAATTTGGGATGAATGAGAGATCGATTTAGAGAATACAAAATAAAGTGAGGTCATATAATTTCAGATGAAAGAAAATTGTGTTATTTCTCATCTTAAGAATATATATTCCCAAGACACAATTCACATATCAAATGATTCCCAAGAAGAAGGAAGGAGAGGTCCTTGGTCCTGGAAAGGCTTGATGCAGCAATGTAGGGSATTACCAGGAAAGAGAAGTAGGAGGGGGTTGATTGTGGAATGAGTGTAGGGAAGAGGCTTATGGGACTTATGGGGAGGGGGGAACCAGGAAAGGGGAAATCATTTGGAATGTAAACAAAGAATATAGAAAATAATAAAAAGTATATATATGACATAAATACATATATTTATGCAAATGAATACATGTGCAAATTTGAAAACAAATGTACTTGTAAGTATAGTATAACATGCAGAAAGAAGTCAAAGAAGACATTAGATGATAATGAAAGACTGATTGCAGGCAATGGACATGACCATGAAAGAGGATAGACAACTATTAGTTTTTACAGTTCTAATGCTTTCCTGGATTTTATACTTTTAAAATGGATAGTGCATAAAAACATACTTGATAGTGAAAATAGAATATTCAATGTTAAGTTTCACAACTTCAGAATTTCTATTCAAACTGTTGACACGTTCATTGAAATATGTCTTTAGGTCTAGTTAATTTAGATATGTTGTTTCTTTTTATTTGAAACTTTTTAAAATAATAAGGCTTATAAGCCAGTTCTTTCCATCCAATATTAATACCAATACTGTATATATCAACCCTGCAGACATCAATAAATTATGTCCCGGTAGACATGTGTCATAGAATTGTCAATTTGGTATTTTTTCTGGAGCATTAAAAATAGTTGCAAAGCTTAAAATCTAAAAATTAAATGTATTAAAATTGTGTCATTTTCCTAAATTAATTTGTGTGTGTGTGTGTGTGTGTGTGTGTGTGTGTGTGTGTGTGTGTGTGTGATGTGTTTGAATGTTTTGCCTGCATTTATGTGTATGTATTGGAAGGGAACTTTGAATCCCTTGGAACTATTTTTACTGTAGTAATCTCTTATATCTGCACTATGAATTAAGCCTAGAGTTTCAGCCAACATTCTTAACCACTGAGCCATGACTCTGTCTCCTACTTTAAATATGTATAATGTCTTTTTTTCTGATAGTTGATTAGCAGAAATATTATCACTTTTCTTTTACTTGTATATATTTGTGTATTTGTATTCTAAGCCATGGTTATCAGTTTGACTATATTCAATATATTGGACATTTACTAGTTGTTGGTATTTAATCAGATAATTCTTGAAATTCATCCTCAAACTACCCATTACAACTTGTATATTTAATTTGAAATAACTTTAATTAATATAATTCTATTATCTCTATATTAGAGAGAACAATACTTTATCACTGAACATGAATGTAAGTGGAATCACACAAACATATATGCATTTATACATTTACCTGTACAAATGTTTATGTATATGTGTGTCTATGTAAACATATAATTTTTTGACTAGTTGACAATTTGGCCTTAATAGTAAATTCTTCCCCTAGTCCAAATGAGGTGAATATAGAATATGGGAAATAAAAGGAATTTTAGATTTGTTTGTGGGTACAATCATCACATAATTATGGTCACTAAGATATAGTCCAAATGTGCATGACAATTGTTTTTAAATTCTCCATACTACTATATCACTGGACATTAAATTGTATATAATACATTTTATCACATTTTGTTTTATAGATTTCTGTTCCTGTAGATCTCATATAACCTGTTAAAAATACTTTGAGAATCACAATGAAATTTTAGTTGTTCAATTTATTTGGTTGAATTGCATCCCACAAGACTTGTATAGCAAAAATGGAATTCAGAATATAATCTTATTTGAAAATAGGGTCTTTACAGATATGCTTTGTAAAGAACTTCTAAGGAAAATCATCCTAACTTCATTGACTGATACCCTTCAGCAGGAAGAGAACAGGAGACACAGAGGAGAAAAGTTGCCAGTGAAGCAGCAAATGGAACGACTTTGACAGAAACCAGGGAATGAATGAGGCCACCAAGAGCTGGAATGGCTTCTGCTATAGGGACTTGGAATATAGCTTTGGTAAACCTTGAATTTCTCTTTCTTCAGAGTCCTGGGAAAGTGACTTTATATTGTTTAAACAACTTTGAACAACTGGCGTTTTGTTTTGTTTTGTTTTGTTTTGTTTTGTTTTGTTTTGTTGCCTAGTTAGTAAATTGATATTGATGTAATTTCTAAAACACAAAAATGTCTTCATGATCCCACAACTTTTTTTCCTCAGTGCAGTTTGTAATATGTGTGTTTATTAGAAACTCTAGGCTACTGGCAGGTTTCTGCATTGGTGGACTTGGCTAATTCTTCATTGTTCATACCTTTCTCTCAATCTTTTGGAAGGCATTCCCTACTTTTCTTCATTAGGTCACTCTCTGGAATGTTATTTATCCTTAATATTATAATTTCTAGGAAGATCTTCTGGACTCTTGAATGTAAGTAACATTAGYATACATAAGATTTTCCAATTCTTTTAGTATTTTGAACATATATCATCCTATCTGTGTGTTATAATTGTTCACTTTGTAGTCTGTATATGGCTGGCTCTGGAGAACAGACATATGCTTCACCTCGTTGCTGTGTGACTTTTCTGTGGATGATCTTATTTACCCATGGATAAGGAAGAGAAGAAAGACAAAAGTGAGAACTTCACCTACACCCAGCATGATGAACCAATGAATTTTGGAGGGTTACTTGCAGGAGTGAAGGTGGAATATTAGGTACAGCAAATGATTGAATCATATGCAGCTCACCATTGAGAAGCTTATCCCAGCATAAATGACAGCTTGTGAACATTTTATTTCTTGGACTCTCTGGTGGACGTCCACAAAAACCCTCCTCGCCCTGGCTCTCTTTTACTGCCCATGTAACCTTAGAGAGAAGTCTTACAAATCTTGTTATTTTCTGAACTTAATGTGTGTCCAGTGAAACTTTTTCTAAGACATTTTATTTTGAGTTATGTTTAGGAGAGTGTGAGCATGTATGGGTATGTTCAAGTGAGTACAGATTCCAGCAGAGTCTTAGGATTTCATTTTTATTTATTTTTTTATTCAGTATATTCCTTATTTACATTTCAAATGATTTCCCCGTTCCTGGATCCCCCCTCCCCAAAAGTCCCATAAGCCCTCTTCTCTCCTCCTGTTCCCTCATCCACCCCTTCCCACTTCCCTGTTCTGGTATTCCCCTACACTGCTGCACTGAGCCTTTCCAGAATCAGGGACCACTCCTTCCTTCTTCTTGGACATCATTTGATATGTGGATTGTGTCTTGGGTATTCCAGACTTCTAGGCTAATATTCGCTTATCAGTGAGTGCATACCATGAGTGTTAATTTGAGACTGGGTTACCTCACTTAGGATGATGTTCTCCAGCTCCATCCATTTGTCTTACAATTTCATGAATTCATTGTTTCTAATGGCTGAATAGTACTCCATTGTGTATATATACCACATTGTTTTTTGTATCCATTCCTCCGAAAGAGGAACACTCCTCCACTGCTGGTGGGACTGCAAGCTGGTACAACCACTCTGGAAATCAGTCTGGCGGTTCCTCAGAAAACTGGGCACCACGACACCTCCGGAGGACCCTGTTATACCACTCCTTGGCATATATCAAGAGGATTCCCCAGCATGAAATAAGGATACATGCTCCACTATGTTCATAGCAGCCCTATTTATAATAGCCAGAAGCTGGAGTCTTAGGATTTCAGATGCCCTGGTTCTAGAGTTACAATGGTTTTTGAGCCACTTGACTTCAGTTCTGGAGCATGGATTCTCCATCTTCTGCAAAAGAAGAATGGTTTCTTAACAAGTGGGCTGTCCCTACAGTTTTGATAAAATTTCTTATTTTTCTCAGTCTTATAAACCTCCCTCCAGGAAGGAATATTTTAATCTAAGAAAATATGTACATGGAACATATCCTTATTCTAGTGAGACTCACAGTGAAGGACTACAAAAACTGGTAAAACAACTTAATTGATTTTCATTGAAAAGTAGTTCAAAACAGAAACTCAGGAAGCATCTGGTATTAGAAAGCACTGGTGTAATTGTGATATTCTCCATAAGTTACAACTTTAAAAATTTTAAATATCTTGCTTGTGGCAGCACATACCTTTAAATCCCAGCACTCAGGAGGCAGAGGCTGGTGGATCTCTGAGTTTGACACCTGCCTGATCTACAGAGTGAGCTCTAGGAAAACCAGCACTACACAAAGAAACCCTGTTTTGAAAAAAAGAAGAGGAGGAGGAGGAGGAGGAGAAGGAGGAGGAGGAGGAGGAAGACAAAGAAACCCTTTTCAAAACCTAGAGATTATATTGACTAATCTAAGTAGATAMACAAGCAAAAGAATCATCTCATGTGAGGAGGAATACAGATAATGAAGAGGAAAGTGACTATACTACACAGGAGTAGGAAAAGAGAAATATTTTCTGTTGCAATTTCTAGTGTCTTCATGRTGTCGCTGCGTAGTGGTGGAATTTATATAGAGTTCACTGAAAGACTAGATTCTTTAAATATTAAGATCAGAGAAAACTGGAATGGACTTCCTATTGACAGTGAGTAGGTTCTCATTTAAGTGTAGAAGATAGGATTAATGACTTTAATGTTTTGTAGATAAATGGTATTCAACAAGAGTTTTGATGAGAAGAAATACTAGAGATCCAATATGACTTTTATCATGGGAGGGAAATAAAGCATTTTATAAATTCATCCATGCAGCAATACTGGAGAATGCTATTTCCTGATGCGTCATTACTTAGGTACATTTGAGCTCTGTAACCATCAGTGATAACACAGTAATAAGCCAGCAAAGTGTAGCCGATTGATTCATTATATTTTTGTCATCAATTCTGGCTATCACACCTAAAAGTGTGGCAACACCATCTCCTTCAATAGCATTGATCTTTCACTGTAGGCCCCTGCTTTGTTCATTATCAGGTTACCTCATATTTTCACTGAAATACTGAGTCTGTAATTCAATCTACTTGTATTCATCCTGCTATAAAGGCAAGCATTTATAAATAGAGAAATCTGGCACATGTTTTCCTTTCTTTCTAGACTGTCTTTGGCACTGCTCTCAGTTTTCTTAATTTTATTATATTTTCCAAAAGTCATTGATTACTCCAAGACTTTTTTAATGTTATAAAGAATGAGGTAATGTAAGGCACAAAAGGTTTTCTTAAGTCCATTGCTTGGATGTACAAGAAACTTTGCCATTACCTCACAGTACAATAGGGGAGTCTCTGAGAACATTTGTTTTCAAGTACCTGATCAGTCAGGATAGTATTTGAAATTAAAATAGGAGTCAATAAAATATAGAGCTGTTCTGCTAAGTACTAAAAAGCAGTTTCTCAGCATGCTGTAGCCACAGGAGCAAGAGAATTCAAGTGCAGTCAGGCTAATAGAGGCATCAGCTGTGAAACAGAACTAAATTGAGGGTCAGGAATTAGACTTGACAGAAAGATTAATAATCCAGCTGGGAACATGGAAAGCAACACAAGTACTTTCAGGCTTTGCTTGGCATTCGCACCATATGAAAAAATAAATAAATAAAACAATGTGAAATAAAATCAATCACACTTTGAACCTTGATAGTTTTCGAAGTTGCATACTGGCTGTGACTGAGCCTCTGAATCGAACAGCTTGGTCCTCTTCAAAGAGTTGGGTTTTTTTGACTAGTTTCCTGAATGATCTATTGAGTGGTCATAGCTGGAGAGCATCAAGTAGATAAAAAGGCTTTTCATGTCTTCATTTTTTTTGCTTTGCAATGAAATTTATTTGCATTAGTAATATATCATAAAATAATAAAAGTTTTATGGACAGGAGACATTAACAGTAATTGGTTATTATCACCAAATATTATGTTCAACACTGTATGTTTTTCCCCACTTTTGTGTACTTTTGAATAACTTAATAAATGATTACAATTCACATTTAACAACTGTAACCATCACTCTTCTCCACAATTCATACCTCCATATTCCCTTCATAAATATATGTATGTAAGTAAGTAAGTATGTATGTATGTATGTATGTATGTATGTATGTATGTATGTATGTATGTATACCTACTAAGTCTAGTTAGTGTTGCCTGTATAAACCTGGGTGTCCAGTTGACCACCTGGAACATGGGGAACTTGTCAGTGATTTCATTAGTAAAATTATTTGACTCCATTTCTTCTGCATCCCTGAATGATCTGGGTTTATTGAGTTAGAAGGAGATATGCAGGCCAACGTGAGAAGTTGTCAGCAGCCCTACCTGTCTACAAATCCTATGAAATACATTTACACTTGTTTGGCAAGATATGATCAATGGTACTAGTGATTTGGGAGTAACCAACCAAGCCAGATAGGACTTAAGGTGGCTCAACAAAAGAGAACTTATGCCTGATACTAGAAACCTAGCCAAGAACCCTTGGCTGGAGTGGACATGGATCCTAGAAAAGTTGTACTTAACTACTGTATGGTAAACTGATACAGTCTTCAGCTGCCTTCTAAGTAATTCTTAAATGAATAGAATAGTGCAAATCTCACTCTTTAAATAGGTATATTTTTATAGGAGTTAGAGGACTTACTGAGAGCCACAACTTGTCAAAGTGCAGAGAATAATAAATAATTATAGAGGGGCTATTCCTTCTCCCAAGAATAAAAAAGTACATCAGAAAAGAATGTAGTGCTTATTTCTTCTTATAAGAACACCAGTAATATTAGAATAGATTCCACATTAATAATTAAAATTTAACTACTTAAATTTATTTAACATCATAAAAAATATCTTTTAGTAGATTTTCTTCTCTCCCCTCACTTCCTCTGATTACTTTCCTCAATCTTCTCATAACTTTTAGTTATGTGTATTTTTGACTCATCTATACTGCCTTAAGACCTCTTTTTATCTTGTCTCTATTCTTCATAGTTCTAAGGAGCTTATGTCAGAGTCTATAAATTCATATGTACATGTATGTGTTTCAGACTAAGATCTGCATATGAGAAAGGACATATGGTCTTGTTTTTTCTAAGTTTTGGTTATCTCAATTAATAATAGTATATCCCATATCCATCTATTTACTTCCAAATTCTGTAAGTTCATTTTCTTTTTTATTATTATTTATTTTAATTTATTTACATTTTAAGTGTTAGCCCCTTACCTGGTTCCCCCTCTCCCTGCTTCTTCTATTACGGAGTTACTCCGCCCACCACTCACTCCCAGCTCCCTATCCTTGTAAATGTGAAAATATACCAYAAGTATATTCATCATTATCAAATAGATATATTTGTGGATCCTTCTTCCTTGCTATAGAACCAGTTGTTGACATGAATATTCAAATGTCAGGAATAATACATGGAATTCTTTGCATATATGCCCATAAATTGTATACTCTGGTCATATTATGGCTGTATTTTAAATTTTTTAAGGGACTTCCAATCTTTTTTCCACCAAGGCAATATTTTGTGTTTTACACAATACTGATTGAGAGTTTCTCTATCCTTACATACCCACTAGCATTTATTATTGAAATTTACAAGGATAGGCATTATACCATGGAGGTATTATTGAACCTAGTATTGATTGGTGATTATCTGAGGTCTTGGGATATTGGACTCATATCAAAATATTTAATAGCTGAGTAGTATTCCATTGTGTAAATATAGCACATTTTCTTTATCCATTCCTTCATTGAGGGACATCCCTATTCTTTCCAGCTTCTGGCTATTATAAATAGGGTTGCTATGAACATAGTGGAGCATGTATCCTTATTACATGCAGGGCAATCCTCTGGGTATATGCCCAGGAGTGATATAACAGGGTCCTTAAGTAGTATCATGCCCAGGTTTCTGAGGAACTGCCAGTCTAATTTCCAGAGTCATTGCACAAGCTTGCAATCCCACCAGCAATGGAGGAGTGTTCCTCTTTCTCCACATCCTCGCCAGCACCTGCTGTCTCCTGAGTTTTTGATCTTAGCTATTCTGACTGGTTTGACTTGAAATCTGAGGGTTGTTTTGATTTGCATTTCCCTGATGACTAAGGATGTTAAACATTTCTTTAGGTGCTTCTCAGCCATTCGATATTCCTCAGATGAAAATTCTTTGTTTATCTCTGTACTCCATTTTTAATAGGGCTATTTGGCTCTCTGGAGACTAACTTCTTGAGTTCTTTGTATATATTGGATATTAGCCCTTTGTTGGATGTAGGGTTGGTAAAGATCTTTTCCCAATGTTGGTTGCTGTTTTGTCCTATTGACAGTGTCCTTTGCCTTACAGAAAATTTGTAATTTTATGAGCTCCCATTTATTAGAGCATAATCTATTGGCATTCTGTTCAGGAAATTTTCCCCTGTGCCCATGTGCTCAAGGTTCTAAACCAGTTTCTTTTCTATTACTTTCATTGTGTCTGATTTTATGTCGAGGTCCTTCATCCATGTAGACTTGAGCTTAGTACAAGAAGAWAAGAATGGATCAATTTGCATACTTCTACATGCTAGCTGCCAGTTGAACTAGCACCATTTTTTGAAAAGGCTATCTTTTATCCACTGGGTGGTTTAATCTTCTTTGTCAAAGATCAAGTGACCATATGTATGTGGGTTCATTTCTGGGTCTTCAATTCTAGTGCATTGATCTACCTGCCTGTCACTGTTCCAATACCATGTAATTTTTTTAACACTATTGCTCTGTAGTATTGCTTGAGGT
>BDUI01051074.1:6275-16900 GCA_002335545.1 Apodemus speciosus | reverse complement strand
CCTGGGTCTTAGTCATCCTCAATGATACCTGGCACATGGTTGCTGCTCAATATGTAACAGAGGAAGAAATTTCCCTCCTGAGAATGTGTGGGCACAGCACACACCCAGGCGAGCTTCCGGCTGCATTGTGCTGGCTTAGCTCTGGGGTGTGGCTAGCACCTTCTCCTCTGCCCTTAGTTTGGCTCAGAGTCCAAATAGCTGGCATCCCATCTTGACGTCCCCCCCCACACCCCCCCAGAGCCCTAGCTACTTTCACTGAGCATGCTCTGTGTAGTCACGAAGGATAAGTGGGTTCTATGAACCCCCAGCCCCAGCTCACTCACCATGGGGCCCTGGGGAGCCCTTGCAGACTGTAAAATAGAACAGGGCCTTGCTGAAGAGAGTCTAACTGACAGCAGTCCATACTTCCCAGATAGGAAACTGAGGCCAGGCCAGTCCTGGGGGGGGGGGTTGCATCTGTGTCTCTTGCCCATTTCATGACCCTGAGGAGGAGGGAGTAGCAGCTAACTCCTGATGGGGCTCGTACTGGCAGGGAGCTCAACCCACGGATGGCATGAAGCAGGCCTGGCTTGGCCTGCAATCCACAGCTTCCAGAGCGGTGGGGCCAGTGGGGAGATGGCTGTGTCTCTTCAGGGACCATGGTCACCGGGACACCCCTGTCTGACCCGTTCTGCCGTGGGCCTGTACAGTAACAGGAGTGAGAGGGCTGCCCGCTGTGCTGTGCCTGCTGCCTGGGGTCCTGGACCACATTTCCAGATGAGCCTCCTGGGGAGATCCCAGCATTCCAAGGCCGGCGGCAGGCATCCTAATCAGCTGGGGTGCCCAGGGCCTCTGGATTCTCCCCAAGTCCTGTGTACAGAAGGGGTCGCTCAGGCTCAAACAGGCTCCAGTCCTTAGTGAGAGCACAGCAGATATCTTGGCCTCCTTCCAGGTCGTCCCCCCTCCACCCCACCCCACCCCCCGCCCCCCATTTTAGCACCTCCATGGTGCCACACACCTGCTCCAGGCAGGACTGAATAGGAAAGACTCCCCATTCCCCTGCCTTGAACACTTGTTAGGCCCCCACTGCTCCGGGTTCCACCCAGCCTGGCTCTTCATCACTCCCCTCGCCCGCCCCCCCCCATCCCCGTGTCCCACCCCCGTGGGTTGGGCAATCCCAGCAGTAGACGGCAGGAAAGTATGTGGCAGCTGGAAGTTCCAACCGGGAGGAAGTCCCAGTCTGTGGGTAGCCTTCCTGGGTAGCCTCCAGTTCCCGTGGGGGGCAAGGAAGGAGCCCTGTATGGAAGAGAGGAGTCTGTGCTGCTCGCTGGAGGTCATCCTTGGGAACTGCAAGTGCACAGCTCCCTTGGCTCAGGCCAAGATACCTGGATCCACACACAGGGAGAGAGTGGAGGTCTGGAGGCCWGGGTCCACACCAGGGCCTCCATGTTCTGTTCCCTGGATGTAGAGGATGGTGACTGTGACGATTCCTATGGTCCTCGAGACATAGGTAGCATTATTCACGGGCAGGGAAGACCCCGGGGTTAGCTGCTGGGTGGCAGGATCTGAGCTGTGCCCGCCTCTCTGCAGCTGGAGCCTGGGGCACCTCCCTGCTGGGGGAGAGTGCGGCTGAGTGGGGACACTGGCGGGTGCGATGGGGCGGAAGGGAGCTGCCTCAGGCTTGGCCTCTCCAAGGTACCTCCTGTTAAGACAGAAGGTCAGAAGTCAGAAGTCGGAAAATGTTACTGAGGAGCAATGGGCCCTTCAAAGCCTCAGGGGTTGTGTGGGGACAGAGGAGGTAAGAAGCCGCTGCCCTCTAGCAAAGGGCTCTCTGGCAGAAAACCTGCCTTGCCGTCGCCATCAGCTTGGCATGGTCTCCTCTAGAAGCTGGATAGCCTGGACCCAGAAGTCCCCACCAGGGACTGAGTGTCACCGGTTGAGAAAGGCACAGTGTGAACAGTGTTCAGGGTTGTTTGGGGGAATGGGAGCTGTCGAGCACCTCCTGTGGGCTCTCGGGGAGCCTGGGCTGCAGGGCGTATGGTCATCCCACTTTACAGATGGAAAAGGTGAGGCTCGGCAGATGTTGAAGGAGAGGGACTGATAGATGGACCCCGCCTGCTTGGGCTTCCAAGGCCACCTCTCCCACTGGGTGGGGACTGGCTGGAATTTCCTGTCACTCCTTAACTTTGAAAGGTGTCCTGGCCAAGTGGTGCCAGGCCGGGAAGTCTCTGCAGGGTTTCACACCCACCCACACCTGGTATTTTTATTCCCAAGCAAGCCCCGTGCCAGGAGAATGTGGGGAGAGCCCGAGGCCCCGTCGCCTTCTCTGGGGTCAATGGGGCCCTTATCAGCTCTGATCTTATCTGCATGGCCTTGACAGAGGCTGGAGCTGGCTCCTGGAGGTACAGGGAGGCCCAGGTGGGCAATCACGAGAGGGGGTGTGGCTTCCCCTCCCCTCCCTTCCGGTCTAGTTGCCCCAGAGGTGACAGAGCCAGAGGGAGTAAGGAAGTCAGGAAGAGGAGCAGCGCAGCCTGGGAGGAGAGATAGCTCCTGTGCCAGGGGTGATAACTCAGCMCTTGGCTAGGCCCAGGACGGGAGCTTCCTGGTAGCCAAGGCAAAAGGGGAAGAGGTCGGGAGAGCTGGTGGTAGAGTAAAAAGGTGTTTGGGAGCCATAACTCAGACAGTGTTTGCTGTCGTGAAAGCCCTCTTCTTCAGGAATGGTGAGAAGCCCTGTCACACAGCAGGGCGTGAGTGTCCCCTGCACAGTCCCTATTTTGCCTCAGTGTGGGAAAACCAGCTGAGCACAGACCACAGGCCAGGTTTGTGTCGGGCGGGGCACAGGGAGATCAGAGGTAACCTAGTCCCCATTCCCTCAGAGGAGGAAGAATCGCCTGTCAGTCAAACACTGCAAGTCTGCTTCACCCAGACTGCGGGCACCGCAGCCCGGGGAGGCAGCTCGCTCTTGTCACCCTGACACTGGGGAAGCTCAGGCAGGAGGACTGCCACCAGTTTAGGGCTAGCCTGGGCTTTCATAGTGAGTTCTAGGTCACAGAGGTACAGAGTCAGGCATGTCTCAAAACTAACCACTGAGACAAACGACCAGAAAGGCAGCTGAGAGGCGGAGGTGCTGGAGACGTGGCTCTGGAGACAACACACTTGCTGTGCGTGAGGATCAGGGCCGGGTCCCTCGTATTCTCATGCAAAGCCAAGCACACGGGACGGCCTGTCTGCATCCCAGCAGCTGGGAGGCTGAGGCAGAGCATCCTGGAGCAAGCCGGCCGGGTAGGCTAGGCAAGCTGGCAAGCTAGAGGCTCACTGGCGAGCTAGAGGCTCACTGGCGAGCTAGAGGCTCACTGGCGAGCTAGAGGCTCACTGGCGAACTACAGGCTCACTGGCGAGCTACAGGCTCACTGGCGAGCTACAGGCTCACTGGCGAGCTACAGGCTCACTGGCGAGCTACAGGCTCACTGGCGAGCTAGAGGCTCACTGGCGAGCTAGAGGCTCACTGGCGAGCTACAGGCTCACTGGCGAGCTACAGGCTCACTGGCTAGTTACAGGCTCACTGGCGAGCTACAGGCTCACTGGCGAGCTACAGGCTCACGGAGAGACACCTTGCCTTGGTAACAAGGTGGATATTGAGGGAGAAGCCTGTACCAACCTCTGGTCCTCACACACATGAGCACACACATGTATGTGCACACACACAGGAAAACACATGTCCACAACAAACACATACACATGAGCAAAAAGAGAGCTAGAAGGGTGGGGGGGGGCGTAGGTGCCTGTGTGCGACCTACCGTGCCTTGTCCTGTGCGTGAGCCAAGGACTGGGGTCATGACTCCTACTCAGGATGGAGGGTACCTCCCAGAGGCAGGGCTGYGCTGACTCATCTTTCTGTGCCTCAGTTTCCTTATCTGTAAGAAGCCACATCCCTATGATGGTAGTCAGGAGACCTTTACAATGGCACCCCTGGCCTGGGGAAGCTGGCTTTTTCCTGGGGACACTGATGTGGCTTCAGTTCTCGTCTTCCACAGCCTGAGCTCAGTCCATGGTGGCCTCCCCCAATGGCCCAGCCCTGGCAGAAGGTCCAGTGGCATGAAGGGAAGGAAGGATCCAGGGCCAGTTCAGGGCAGGAGCAGCCATGGTGTGTGAAGCAGCTAGCCTCATCTACGCTAGGGAGCAGGGCTGGGCATGGACAGCCGTGAGGGCTAAACAAGTACCAGAGGCTATGCCACAGCCAAACTGCATTTTAATGAGGTGCTAAACCACCTTAAAAGTAGCAGTCTATTTTATTTGTTTGTCTTTTTTACTTAAAATATTTATTTTATTTTAAGTTATGTGTATGTATATGCTCAGCGTGTGGGTGTCTGCGGAGGCCAGACAAGGTCATCAGGACCCGTGGAGCTGGACTTCCAGACAGTGTGTGAGCGGCCTTATGTGGGTGCTGGGAACCAGACTCAGGCCCTCTGCAGGAGCAGTATGAGTTGTTAGCTGCTAAGCCATCTCTCCAGCCTCATTTGAAAAAAATAAGTGTGTGTGTGTGTGTGTGGTGTGAACATGTGAGTCTGTATGCGTGTGTTTGAATGAGTATGCATGTGATGAGTATGTGTGTGATGTGTGTATGCAAGTGTGTGTGTGTGTGTGTGTGTGTGTGTGTGTGTGTGTGTGTGTGTGTGTTTGGGTGTGAGAGTAAGCGGATTGTTAGTGTGGAAGCCAGAGGACAGCCTGCAGGAACTGCTTCTCTTTCTCCACCTTGTGGGTTTCGGGGACGAATTCAGGACGTTAGTCTTGGCCACAGCACTTTTACCAGAGGAACCATTTTGCTGGCCCAAATAGCAGCGTCTTAGAAACTGGTCCGGCAGAGTGAGCTCAGCCAAGGGCTGTCAAGGGTCAGACCTCAGGAGCAAATGGTGGTTTTCTTTCGAGAATTTCAGTGGGAGGTGGACTTCAGCAAGCTCAAATAAAATGATTCATGAGACGCCCCACCCAGATCCAGTCATGCTCAGTGGCGCTACAGAGACTCTCTCAGCCCAAGGTCAGGTCCTCTCCGCTCCCATCTCCGTCCAGCTCTTCAAACATTTTTATTTATTTATTATATGTAAGTACGCTGTAGCTGTCTTCAGATACATCAGAAGAGGGCGTCAGATGCCCTCTCATGACGGATGGTTGTAAGCCACCATGTGGTTGCTGGGATTTGAACTCAGAACCTCCGGAAGAGCAGCCAGTGCTATTAACCACTGAGCCACCTCTCCAGCCCAGCCTCCAGCTCTTTAATCCCCTGGGTCACCTCTCTGTGACTAGCCCATACCCTCCCCATCGTTTTTCTCTTTCTCATATAGTCAGGTTGGCCTCAAACTTGCTCTGCAGCTCAAGCTGACCTTAAAATTCTGATCCTCCTGCCTCTACCTCCCGTGATGGGATTACAGGCCCATGTCACCGTACCCATTTTGTATGATGCTGAGAATTGAACCCAGGACTTTGTGAATGCTAAGTAAGCACTCTACAGCTATACTTCATGCTCAGCTCCACTGGGGGCTCAAAAAATGCCTTACAAATAAGTGCCAGGTTCTCCTCTGCCCCGGCCTTTGAACTGGTAGCCTATTTGTTCCTGCCTGCCTGCCTGCCTGCCTGCCTATCTATCTATCTATCTATCTATCTATCTATCTATCTATCTATCTATCTATCTATCTATCTCTCCTCTCTTACTCCTTTTCATCTTTTTAAAAAAAATGAGACAAAATCTCACTGAACTTATAATCTACTTTGTAGACAGGCTGGACTTGAACACACAAAGGTCCCCTGCCTCTTATATTAGCTTCCACACTTGCCCTAGAATTTTTTTTCAGCTAGTCGAAGCTTAAAAATCAGAGGTGCCTTCCAATGACCCTTGCTGGCACTGTCTCTTAGACACGCCTTCCTCTTACTTCACTTCCTGTCTTTCTTCGTTCTTTAAAAAGACCTGTGTTCAGCGGCCAGGCTCCTCCCTGCCTACACTGAGCCGTCTTCCTCTGGGACCCCACACTCCCTCGCCATCAGCGCTTGCCTTACTTCCACACAGTGTTTCAAAGCAAATGGTATATTTTGGCTCCTGGTAGGACCAGACGCGTGGTGGTGTTCTCTGTGGAGAGGAAGGCTGCACCCAGGCTGGTGGTCCCAGTTCCTCCCCAGGCTGCTCCACATGCCCCCGCCACAGAGGAGGTCCCTGGACCCCAAAGCATAAAGCACTACAAGAAGTGGCTTAGGAATGGGTGGCTCTTGGATGCTGGATGTTAGGACAGCCCTGCCGTGGGTCTCAGTTTCCTTTAAACTGTAAAGAGGAGGGTGGTGGGACATACTGGACGGATAGATTCAAACCTGGCAAGTGACCAGGACAAACTGGGACTCTCAGGTCCTCTCTGTGACCAGGCAGAGGCCCTGCCTCAGAGGGGGATGACCTGTACTATTGTCCCAGGTCACAAAACCACACTAGGAAGGCCTCACCTTTAATACTTAATCAACAGTCCCCAAAGGGCAGCTGCATGAAATAGGCACGTTTCGCCACCAGGGGGCAGCACCAGCCCTCACATTCGCTTCCCTGGGGACCTGGCTGTCATCTCACTGCCCAGAGCCCAGAGGCCAACTCCCCAGAGCCTGCAGGCAATTCTCAGCCCCTTCCTTAGTTCTCAAAAACTCCAGAAGGGACCCCACGATATCCTGACGACAGGAACCGTGTCTGCTCAAACCACAGCAAAGATATCAGCGGCTCTGTGGTGCGGCATCTAGGCCCACCTGGGTGTCTGACTAGCCTCCTATCCTGCCTCGCTGCATGCGTAGGCACGGGCACACGCCTTCTCCCAAAGTACATCATGCTGGCTCGCACTGTGCGCACACTCCTCCGGGGCTCTTGGGCAGGCCCTCAGTGTCAGCACAACCAGCYTGGGCCGCATCCCCTCCCTGCCGATGGGAAGGCCAACTACTTAGTTCCCCTTCCTGGTTGTATCCCTCTTCTTCACCGTGATCCTCCTCCCCTGGGTGAGGCCTCCCTCCTAACCTAAGTCCCTCCCTCCTGGAGTGAATCCTCCTTAGGGTGAGTCCTCCCCACAGATCCTCCCCTAGATTCAGTACTTCTTGACACAGGTCCCTCTCTCCTAGAGTGACTCCTTCTTGGGGTGAGTCCTCCTTGCCTAGATCCTCCCCTGCAGTGAGTCCTCCCTTCTGACTCAGGTGCTTCTTCCTGGGTACCTCCTCCCTCTCTGGGTCTGCCCTTCTGGAATCCATCTTGGCAGCCAGCTTCCACAGACTCTCTTCGGTTGCTCTTGCAGACCCACATTCCCCAGGAAGGCAGGGCTCATACTCTCCTTTCTCTCCACCCTGTTCCTCAGAGTTGTATCTCTGGGGGGCCTGTGGCTGCCCTGGCTGCAGGCTTTGAGCTTGCATCTTGCAGCCCCTGTGCTCACACCTGCTCGCAGCAACAGGTTCTGTGAAGTCAGCAGAAGCTCAGAGATGTGGTCCTTCTAAACCTTGGCTGAGGGGAAGGTGGGGGGACATTTGAAGGCCAGCATCATCATTATAAGCAGTGCTTTGGAGGCAGGGTGCCAACAGTGGTGGCCTGCATCCCCCAGGACACACAGAGAGGGAGATGCTGCTAGTCCCTTGTGCACCCCAACCCTGGATAGGGGAGAAGCTGGCACCTCTGTCCTCATAGTACCTTGGCTTTTCAGGGTCTCAGGTTGTCACTCTCTGGCTGTCAAATATCAAATGGCCTATTTGTCCTTCAAGGAATAAAGCCCAGCGGCCAGAGAGAAAGAGAAGAGGCAGGACTCAGTCTGGGAGTGGGAATGGCCCTGGATCCAGAAGATTCTAGAAGGGAGGCGTGGTTCTACGTGACTGCAGCGTCCAATGTTGCATTTGGGACCGTGTGGATCCTACAGCTAATGGACATTAGACAGAGCCTTTGTATCAAAGGACAGGGTCAGGAATGAAGCCCCTCCCCCGGAAGCCTTCATGCCCAAGGTCGCTAGAGCCAAGTCCTCGGCCACCCACTTCTGGGAGACTGGCGCCCTTTGACCTCCAGGTCTGGGAGAGATTCAGTTCCATGGTAATGAATGCAGTTCCCTGGGATCCATCTAGACTGAGGGTTGGGACAGACCTGTCCTGCTTGTGGCTTGTCTCCGAGTCACTTGGCTGATCCCGCAGCCCACGAGGAAGGCTGACACATGAAGGGAAGCGGTGTCAGGCAGAGTGGCAGCACTGTCTCACTGTCTCCAGCACAAGTGGGTTGGGKACATCTGGGGATTCCCGGCAGGGCTGCCACCAGGGAGTTCCAGGATGGAGAAGGGGACAGTGCAGACAAAGCCCTGGGGGTGGAGAGTTCYGGTGTGTTGGGAACTGAGAAGCAAGTGTGACAGAAAGTGGTGCCAGAGGGGGACTCAGATGACCTCTCGTGTGGGAAGCTAGACCTTGGTGAGCCTTGTCACTGCTTCCTGTCAGTTCAGCAGAGTACCTGAGACTGGTGTTCATGAAGAACTCTTCATCCTGAGGTGCAGGTCACCTGTGTGAGGGCCACTGGACAAGCACACAGTCTGCAGGGTCCTGTTGGGGCTCAGCATTACCTGGAGAGAGGGCCAGACACCCCACAAAGCTCTCAGCCACTTACTGGTATCTAGAGTCCCCAGCCAGCCCCCTGTTAACTCGGTATGGGCTGAGGTTTCCACACCGAGCCTTGGTGAGACGCTCAAGCCATGTGTCCGGGGAACAGTCCTGTGAAGTATCCTTCTAATCTTCTGACATTGCTGTCTTCCTTTGAGTGGTTCAGGGAGCTTTGAGCCAGGCAGGGCCCAGTTCCTCCGTGTGGCAGGGCTGGGCTGGCTCTGACCCCAGAGCCTCTAGGCAGGGCTGCACCTGCTCAAACAGTAGGGAGAGGAAGGGACAGCTTAGCCCAGAGTCTCTGGGGAAGTGTCCTTGAGTTGGTTCCTAGAACTGTGGACACTGGGAAAGCCCAAAGGCTAAGACTTCTGGGAATTGCCTGTGGGGGGCTGAGTGGCAGTTGGGCGGGTAGAAGGCGCTGCTATTGGCTTGTCCCCAGCCTACCTCTTCTAGGCAAACACCTGGCCTAGTGCCCCAAAGGGTCTGTCATCTCCCAGGCACCTGTAAGATAGCTCCAGGGGGCCTCGGAAACGTGTTCTCAATAGTCAATAGCCRAGTGTCCAGGTCCAGTTCAAGGCAGGGCTGGGAGGAGGGAGGCCGGTTCTCAGAGCCTGAGCTCCCATCCATCCTAAGAGAGACTCAGCAGGTGTCACAATCTGAGTCTTGCTCCTTCCCCAGTGAGCTGGTTAGTTTTTGTCAACTTAACACAAACTCCAGCCACTTGGGAAGTGGGAGCCTCAACTGAGGAATTGCTCCCCATCAGAATGGCCTCTGGGCGAGTCTGTGGGATATTTTCTTGATTAGTGATCACTTCCGGAGGGCGTAGCCTACTGTGGGCGGCACCAGCCCTAGGCAGGTGGCCCTGAGTATAAACATGCAGGCCGAGCAGACTAGGAGGCCCAAGCCAGAAAGCAGCATCCATCCATGGCCTTGGCTTCAGTTCTTGCCTCTGTTCCTGCCTTCACGTTCCCCAGTGATGGCCTGGGGCCTGTAAGTCAAATAAACCCTTTCCTCCCCTCTGTCACTTTCAGCCACAGTAAACAGAACAGCAACAGAAAACACACTAGAACACTGGGTTCTCGTTCTTAAGTCCTAGTCCCCAGCATCCCAGAACGGGGCCATCATCAGGATGATGTCACAGCACACAGGGTAGCATTGATCCCATATGGCTGCTGGCCCCTGGAAGGGGGCACACAGACAGACAGACAGACAGACAGACAGACAGACAGACAGACAGACAGACTTGATGATAGGATCTCTGCCACTATGGAGCCAGACGAGACCTGGGCAGATCCTTCTGGGCCAGCAGGTTCCTAACTACATCGTGACCTCAACCTCTGGCCTTCAGAACGGCCACAGTGGTGCTTCACCACGCGGGTCCTTGCACATTCACCTGGAAGAAGGCAGGCAGGCAGGACTATCAGAAGAGTGCCTATCCATCCTTTACTCCACCCTCCACAGAGGGTCGGCCGTAGTGGGGTACCCCTTCTCTCCTGTCCCCACTAAGACACTGATTCTCATTCTCTAAGCCCAGGACCCTCTCTCTCTGAGGCAGAGGCATTGTCACCTTAGGCTTACATGCTAGGTGATCAGTCAGGGTCTCCCAAGATGACTGGGCAGTGAGTGACAGTGTCTCTGGAGGAGCTGGTGGTCCCTCATGGTAGACTTGTTTCAGTATTGGGGGCTGGCCTTCTGACAGTGCCCTGCTCTGCCCTCTCCCATACTCTGGTCTGTCCCCCGAAGCAGAAGTTCCAGAACCAGAACAGAACTACCGCTCAAGTCCTTATGTTCAAGCCCAGCCTTCTCCCTGACCCTGAGCATCCACCACTCAAAGTGTCCAGGCAAGGAGCGCTGAGGTCACGTCGTTAAGAGACTGGGGTGCCTTTATTCCCTGAGCTTAGAGTCTCATGGCCGCTGGACTGTCAGGGCTGACAGCCTATGGGGCCAGAAGTTGGTGAGGTGCCACTTGAGTCCAGGGCAGCAGCTGCGTTCCAAGTTCGTATACTCTCTGGGAGCTTAGC
>BDUI01051072.1:0-10705 GCA_002335545.1 Apodemus speciosus | reverse complement strand
GAGAGAGAGAGAGAGAGAGAGAGAGATGCATGTGTGGGCGTTTGTGTGTGTGAGTGCAGCTACCCCAGGCGTGAGATCTGGAACTGGGGAATAAGTGCTTGCAAGCTGACAGCTGTGGGTGCTGGGGATTGAACTCAGGTCCTCTGCAAGAGCAGCAGGGACTCTTCACCCTGAGCTCCCCAGTCCTGACAGATTTTAATTTAATTAATTAATTWATTWATTWATTTATTTATTTATCTATTTAAGATTTATTTGTTAATTTTATGTATGTGAGCACTCTGTTGTCTTCAGACACACCAGAAGAGGGAGTCAGATCTCATTATGGATGGTTGTGAGCCACCATGTGGTGGTTGCTGGGATTTGAACTCAGGACCTCGGGAAGAGCAGTCAGTGCTCTTAACCTGTGAGCCATCTCTCCAGCCCATATTTTAATTTTTAAATGGCCCAGAAATCACATTGGTTTTGAAAGTTCTCCTACCACGGATTCGCAGTACAGTGTTGGGTGAGGGCCAGTGACAATCCTTTTCCTGTCCGTTGTTACAATCCTTTGGAACCACAAGATCAGAATGACTGGCCAAACCTGGGGAGTAAGCTCCCTTACCCCCGCAGTCCTGCTCCTGAGATAGCGTAGGGTCTTATTTCATTTCAGTGAGTACATGTACTTTGCACAGTTTGTATGGGTTTTGCTGTGACATTTTTATACATGCGCATGACACTTTGAGCCCTACTCACCTCAAACGTTATCTCCTCTGACCACCTGCTTGCTGCTTGTGCCCTTCCATATCTGTAATAGCCCAGTAGCTGGGGAGGGATGTTTTAGATGTGTTTAGAAGGGTGTGGTAATCGTAAGTCTCAGGAGGAAGGATCCCTTATCGGTACTCAAATTTAGTSAGCCGCAGACAAGAAGTTTACAAGCGAGGGCACGGTAATAGTTAGGAAGCTTGGAAATTGTACTAGGAAACCCTAATGTTCTAGCTGGGGAATAATCTGGTCCTACCCCCCTCCACCCCTCACCCCCTACCCCCACTCCTTTCTTTAGGTTCACAGAAAGAAATTATTCATGACCATCAGTCAGAATTCTGTTGTCATGGCCCAAAGAACCTGATGGGATCTCATTCGTATAGGGACTTAGAGACATTGTGCATGATTGAATACCTGGTTAGATCGCATCATGTAGTTCATATTTAAAGGTCTGAAACAGGGGATGTGCATTGTTTGAGACTTCTTTTGAGTGGAACTGAACTTCCATCCGTCTTTCTACTCTGCCTTCCCTGGCATAAACTCATTTAGTGGGCTCTGTTGGGAGTGTGCATGAGGTAGTTTTATTTATTGGTTTTGAGGCAGAGTCTGACTCAAACCCTGGCTGGTCTCAACTTAAAGATCCCCCTGCCTCAGCTTGCTGGTGCTGTGGTCACAGGCATGTACCACCACGTAAACATGTAAACATAGGCATGTACCATCATGTGACCGTGTCCATCCCAGGCATGTCCCACCATGTGAACATTTGCGATCTGGATATAAAGAAATCTAGTCGAGCTGGAGATACCAGCTTCCCCTGTTTTATTCCATTTGGATGATTCAGAGACGTTGGATGGAGCAGGTGTGGTTGTTCTTCTCTCGAAGCTTCCAAATGAAACTATTATATTGTGCCAGCCCCTGTCAGGTGACAGATGTTACAGAGCACTCCTCTTGTTTTGTTTTTGTTTTTGTTTTTTTGTTTTGTTTTGTTTTTCCTTGACTCTCCAGTGTTTCCCCCAGCAAGGACTTGTCTTGTTATGGAGTGGGAATTAAGGCTCTGTGGGATTGTTGTCTGACCCAGGCCACACTGCTATGAAGTGGAGATCTGAACTTAGTCAGACCTATTTGATCCAGCCTGAACTTTTTACCCTCATCGGGGCTCTTAGAGGAGAGTAAGAGCAGAAGATGGCGTATCCCAGACAGATTGTAACCTGGTGTTATAAGAGCAGAAAAGGAGGTCGCACGTGTGTCATGGGTTGTTGTAGCTACCACCGTCCCTTATTATCTTCCTCAGCACTAATTCGTGGTTTCAGTTCAACTTTATAGTCTGTGTAAGGACCAGTACTCAATGTCACAAGTCAGCATGACATGCATACGCCTTGGTTCAGTTCTTTTCTTGGCCCACCCCTTAATCTTGCGGAGCCAAGGCCAAGAGTATATGCATGTCTCACGTAGAATAGCAAGACCTGTCCTCAGCCTTAACTGGCAGACCTTTGTAATTGCCGGAAAGCAGTCTTGAACTCTCCTAAACCCCGGTGGAGAAGAGGCCTTGAATATTGACCCGTCAGCTCTCTTGCCTCTCTTCCTATTACCAACTCTTCCCAACTACCGCTTGGCTCCCTGGAATGGCACAAACTGATTATATGGATGGTAACGCCTGTCCTCCAGAGGATAGATGTGGGGAAGAAGCCTGTAGAGACTCTGGAATTGGTGGAGGTGCTTAGGGGAGAGARAATTCTTGAGCTTTGACTCTGGGGAGCCTGGTCTGTCATGTAGAGTATCGGGCTCTGGGAACTCTACACCTCATGGTGCATTCATTGAGAAGAGAGTGTTCTCACTTCTCATTGTCGGAGCATAGAGCAGTTCTGAGTTTCCCATCTACCCAGAAGGCTTGAAGACAGAAATGGTATCTACACTTAGTTGGGTACTGGCCCAGTTTCTACTCTAAATGACCTTCCCCACAATGCCCCTTACCTCTCCTCTGAGCTATGTCCCACAATTGGAAATATTCTGAGTGTACAGAGGTTCTAGGGATGAGATCTGAGCAAAATTTGCATCCAGGGCATGGTGAGACGGTGTGGCTAACTTCTAAAAAGATCAAGCAACCCTGGAGAAGGAAACTTACACCCCAGCCCACTGGAGAAAGAGGCCTTCAGTCCGTTTACCTGCCTGCAGAGATGCTGGGAAAATCACCTCTGCCATAGCACCATTTTAAAATTTAAAGCCAGGAATTATGCCCTGAGGGCCTCTTGAAAAGAAATTACTTTCCAACTAGGTCTCACGCTAGCACTTTAATTTTGTCACAGTGGTGCATGGCAGCTCAAGGGCCGGCCAGCCATGGAGGTGCCAGTCGGGTGCTACGGTGGCAGCCACTCCGGAGAAAGTGCGTCATGCCAAAGCTGCGAAACCCCAAGTTCAACCAGAAAGGAGGTAACTTTTGTCTCAAATAAGGTTTTCTTTGTTTTTCTTTTCTATTGTGACAAACATGAGTGGGTTTGAGCAACCTACAGGGAGGGTACTTAGAAAAATCTATTTATTAGCAATGGTATGGTATTTTCTTGGTTTCCTTTTAACATCTGTTAAATAATAGGTTTTAAGGATTAACAAAGGACATATAGTTAAATATAGTCTTCAGTCATGTAAGAATCTGGCCTTGGTATATGTCAATATAGCAGATCAATTATGTGTACCAGAATTTTGTGTATGAACTGAACATATTTATGCCTATAAAACAAATGCTTTGTATAGGATAAAAAGTAGTTAGCCTACCAAGAACATCTCTAGAAGATTCTATCTACCATTACTACTTTTAGCTTTTCACATAATGAACATAATTGCCCATGACATGCTATGGCTTATAGTTTATTAAGGAAATAGAGTGTACTTCATTCATTCTTGTTATTTTTGGGTGGAGGCAGTAACCATGGTGTGTGTTTTCTTCAGCAGCAGAAGCCACAGATGCCCACAGGGCCTCTCCTCTGTGATCTAGAAGAACAAATTTTATACAGGGGAATTGTTCAGATCTGAGAAGGAATTAGCTGAGTCATAGTGACATCATTATCTTCCTGCCAAACAAGACGTCACTCTAGAGTTGTACAGAGTATTGGTTACTTTTCTATTGCTGTGATAAACCACAGTTGATAAAGGTTTTATTTGAGCTTCTAGTTCTGAGCGTTTCAAAGGCATAGTACCTGGAACAGCATCAGAGAGCTCCCCTCAGAACACAGCAGGAAGTAGGGAGAGCAAACTGGGAATGGTGTGAGTCCTTGAAACCTGGAAACCCAACCTCAGTGACATACTTCCTCCAGTAAGGCCAGACCTCCTAAACCTGTCCAAACAGTGCCACCAGTTAGGGACCGAGTATTCACATGCCCTAGGCTATGGCGGACATTCTCATCCAAACCACCCTAAGCAGCCATGTGCATGAAATGTTTTCATTTTGTGATGGTTATTTTTCAGTGTGTTATGGGATCATTGATTGAAAGCTACAAACTGAGATTGATTTAGGATATTGAATTAGGAATAGGTCCCAAATCCCTTCCCCTCAAGTCTGTCTTCCAAGAATATGGAGTTAGAGGGTAAGGTAGGAAACATAAGCATCTTGGGCTGGTGGCATGCCTAGCGGGACACTGATCGTCTGTCCCTATGATCCCTAAAGACTTAAGAAAAGTATTAGTGTGAACTGAAGAACTGGTTTGATGAGGAGCCTGGAAGAATAATTATTTCATTGTTATATTTTGTAGTGACAAAAGTCAATAATAAAAGGGGCCTTATATTAATTGGTAAAATGAAATAAAATCAGGTTCTACTAAGTGACTTTATATAATTTTATAAAAAAAAATAGAAAACTCAGGTGGAAAGAAAGGATTTAAAACTCATCGCAGTTTTACCATCTAGTGTCTTATTCTGCGCTTATATATCCTTACTGACACACAAACCATACTATACATAATATTTTACAATTTATCTGTGGTTGCCATGGATCCACACATACTTTCTATGTTGTTTTTTTCTTGTTGCTGTAACAAAATACCTTACAAAGTTAACATAAAGAAGGTTTTATTCTTGCTCACAGTTTACAGTACAGTCCATCATGGCGGCAGAGTGTGAGGTGGCGGGTCACATTTTCCATGTGCACACAGGAAGCAGAGAGAGATGAGTGCTGGCACTCAGCTCACTTTCTCCTGTTCATTCATTCCCGGATGCATGGAGTGGCACTGCCCACGGTTAAGGGAGATCCTCCCACCCCACTTACCTCAGTCTAAGCGTCCCCTTCCAGGCACACAAAGACTTGTCTCCTGGGTAGTTCTACATACTATCAAGTTGACAGCCAGTCTTAACTATCTCGAGTAGTTTAGGAGTATTTTCAGCAAGTCACGTTTATTTAGGTAAGCCCACATTCCAGGCATTGGTTATATCTAGTTTTGAATATTTGAGATGCTAAAGTAAGGAGTGTGCTTGGGGACCATTCTGATGCCAAGGGTATGAAGACCCTGTGCAGTTTAGTGCTTGGCTTGGGCTAAACTACAGTGCTAGACCAGCGACTGCACTAGTCCACGGGCTTTCAGGAGGAAACCAGTCGTTTATTTATTTATTAGATTTTAGAGGCCACACCATCTCCTCTGTTACTCTTCACCTTTGCTGGGGCAGTGTCAAGGCAGCCGTAGATAAAACAAACTGCAGGAGCGGAGCCTTGTGCTAACTGCRTGCTTGCTTTCTCTGTCTCCGTCTTTGTGTGTGTGTGTGGGGGGGGGGGKGGGGGTTGGGGGGCTGTGCACGGGAACACGTGTGAATTTGGTGTGGATTCAGTTGTTTCCTGTTCTAGAAATAGCACAGATCCTTGGGTCACTGGTCTATTGCAGGTGTAGAGCTGAGACTTTATTGTTCTTCGTCAGTGCTGTCTAGGTACCATAGAACAAAATGGCTGTTTGCTAACTGATGAGCTTTGGTGCCTATTATGGTCATTTCATGGTACAAAGGAAAAGCTTTGTGCTTTCAAAGTCCCAGACTGTAACAAAAGCAAAGCATCTAAACTTCTCGGAGTAAGTTTTAAAATACGCGTCTTCGCTGTGCATACTTTTATGTCCAAACAAAGAGAGCCATGGCCAGGCAGACCCTGGTCTCAGGTGTGCTCTGTCTGGAGGGCGAAAGAGACAGAGACCCTTGATTAAAGCTTTGCACTTCATACTCCAAAACAGAGCGGAGCCAGGCTAATGCACCATTCACCATGCACAACACAGTTTTGGATTAAGTGTTCCGTGTGTTGGGGCGTCTTCAAATCATATGCGACTCTTTCATGTTTAAAATCAACACGGGTTTGCAAAACGTGAGCAGGGCAGAGCAACATCCGCTTTAAAGCCACTCTTGCTCTGAGCTCAGGTGTTACGGATGGAAAGCCCAGTTCTAAATCCCGTTTGCACTTTGATACCCTCTGTGGCTTAGGTAAGTCTTTTAGCCTGGGCTTTCTTAACCAGTAATCTGTTAACTGGCAGCAATCCATAGGAAAAGGCACTTAATTTATTAGGAGTCACAGATTTCGAGGGTGAAAAGACAAGAACTCAGGGGAAAGATGGGTGGTCTCAGTGGGAAGATTAGGGGAGACCATAGTCTCATCAGGTGAGGATGCAGCTGGCATGTTAAGGAGCACAAAAACTCAACAGCCCTGTCTAGATGTTAGCATTTTTGTGTGGGGGAAAAAAGTTTTGTAGGGGTTAGGGAGATGGTTCTGGGTTAAGGGTCTGCTGATCGGTGTAGGTTGAAGTCTCTACACCCATATAAAATCTGGGCACAACTTTGTGTGTCCTAATCCCGAGTGTGAGGAGTTGGGTAGGGGCACGAAGATCCTGGACGTTCRCTCTTCAGCCAGTTTAGCTGCATTTGTAGCTCCAGGTCAGTGAGAGACCTTGTCTTAAAAAATAAAGTAGAAAACAATAAAAGAAGCTCTCAGACCTTAAGCCTCTGGCCTCTGTGTGTGCACTGATGRACACGTGTGTCCCYGTACCTGTGCACATGCACAGGTGCCACATATCCATACACAGAGTTTTGTAACATCAAGTATAATTGCRTGGTATAATCCTTTCAGTGAAAAGAGGATTAGACCTTATTTCTCTAAGGCCCAGAGGCAGTTTTGCTTGTCACAGCTCTGAGGTAAGGAAATATCTTGGTTTGGTCTCTATTGCTATAGCAAAATATCAGCCAAAATCTACTTGGGGAGGAAAGGGTTTCTTTGGTTTGCAGGCTACAGACTGGCGCGGAGGACAGGCCGGCAGGAACTGGAGCAGAGACCACGGAGGAATGATGCTTACTGGCCTCCCTCCCACGGTTTGCTCGCTGTGCTTATATATGCCCAGTGGTCACACTACCGCACATCAGTTCACGATAATGTCTGGCTGACATGCACAGACCGCTGCGAGGGAGGCAGTTTCTCTATTGATGTTTCTTCTTCCCGGGTGGGCGACTCTGTTCTTTCTTTCTTTATTTTTTTTTAACAAAAATTAACCAAGCCAGGTTAGCACATAAGTGTACTCTTACAAGGTATGTAATATTGCCAGTCAGAATGTGGAAGCTAGGGGTCTTACTAAACACCCACAGGWGAGTGCTCTACAGTGAAGGGAAAGCAGGCAGGACCTATTCTGCTTAGGAATAATTTCCTATATGACCGAAGAGGCGGGGACAGATGAAAGGGCCAAGCAATAGACTCATGGAGGTGTTCAATTAAGAGGGCCACTTGTCCGTGTGACAGAACTCATCCTATGGTAGATTGTATTATGTGCTTTACACATTGAGTTCACCAAATAATGTTGAAGGTAACATGTTGGACTTTAATTTTAGCATACAAAACATCCTTAACCTTTGGAAAGCCAGACCTGTGTACTTAGGAAGCACCAGCACTTACAGGCCTTTTGACCTCTGAACAGTTTTTGATTTCTAACTCTCTGTCTCTAAAGAATTGGATCTCTGTTCAAGACTGACAGGAAAATAGAGAAATTGAGGTCAGTTGATGCCAACATAGGGCTGGGCCTAGAGGGTCAGTGAAGAAGTGGAGGCCCTCTGTGTCTCTGAGGAGATGTCCTGTGATGGCAGCACAGGGTCTGTGGGTTCTTATCAGCTGAAGTAATTTCTGTTCCGGAGCAAATGGAAGTGTGGAAATGAACTGTTTTATCTTGTGTAGGAAGCCCAAAACCGGCATATTAATGTTAAACATGGGAGGCCCCGAAACCCTTGGAGAAGTTCAAGACTTCCTTCAGAGGCTCTTCCTGGACCGGGACCTCATGACACTTCCCATTCAAAAGTAAGATACGCTGTGTGGAATGCTGTGTGTCCGGTGCATTTGTCATCTGTGCAGCTCTGGCCGTGGTCACAGCAGCCCGTGTGTCTTCTGTAAGGAAGCAGAAGGAGATGGTATGCAGAGGCCTGCAGCAGGAGAGGAGAGCCGGTTRGGAAGCCCTCTCCTCCGGCCCCTCCTCCCAGACCCTGGGGGTTACAGTTGTCTAGGCTCGGCTAAAATAGCTGTAAGGCGTTTCAGATTTGTAAAGATGTGTTCGTGCTTGGCCCTTGACCACTGCTTAACACTGAAGAAGCAATGCTCATCTCTTCCTGCGCTTGAGGGTGGATCATGGCTTCTTTCTCCTCCCTTCCATTCTTCCTCCCTTGCTTCCTTTTCTGTCATTTCCTTTCAAAAGAAGTTTTGCAATAAAGAAATTAACTCTTGTATATTTCTGTAACTATGCAAACAATATGTTTACACTAAAAAGCAAATGTCCCTTTCACCTGGCGTTCCAGCACTGTTAACCAGGTGCTATCCCTGTTGTATTTGAAATACTGTGTGTGTACTGAGCGTGTCTATTCCCGTCAGTGCACAGTCCCGCTTCAGTTCACAGACGTGGGTGCTGACCCACCTTGTTTGTCACTTTTGAGATTTTTTTTTCACAACAGTGTTTTGTTTCATAATAGATTATATAGATCTGTCAAATTTTCTCGTGACTGTTTTGATTATATCTTTATTTGGCTTGCACCTCATTGGTAGACAGTTGTTTACAATGTGGCCGTAGACTCTGTTTTGTATACCTCACTGGCCACAGATGCAGCCATATGGGATGAACATTCTTTTTGTTAAATTGATAGCAGTGTGGACTATGGAGATGGYTCAGTGTTCAGTTCTTCAAACTCACATCCTTTGTTTGTTTGTTTGCTTGTTTGTTTGCGGCTGTAATCCCAGCACTGGGGAGGAAGTGCTGTAGGGTAAGATGACAGCCAGCCTCGATTGCTTAAGGAGCTCCAGGCCAGTGGTGGTTGTGCAGAGAAAGATGCTCAAGGTCTTTTTCTGGTCTATATAGACACACAAGTAAGCACACACCCACACCCACACCCACACCCACACCCACACCCACACCCACACCTCTGCACCCTCACCGGGATACACATGTGCCTTTCTACACACACAGACATACTTGATTTTTGTTTTTTTGTTTTTGTTTTTGTTTTGTTGTTGTTGTTTTGTTTCTCGAGATAAAGTTTCTCCAGGTAACCTTGGCAGTCCTAGGACTCCCCCTGTAGACCAGACTGGCTTGGAATTTACAGAGAGCCGCCTGCCTCTGCCTTCCGAGTGCTGGGATTAAAGGTGTGTCCACCACTATCCGGCCGCAGACATCCGTATTCAGAGCAGTGTCTGAGACTGAGAGCGCAGCCTTGATAAAGAACAGGCTCTTCTGAAAGTGACTTCCCTTCAGTCCATAGGCTTGTTTGTTTGTTGGCTTGTTAGTCAGGTCACAGGAATCTCCTCCCTTTGTCCTAATTCTCTTGTCTTAGAAATTATTAACTTGGTTGCCAGAAACGATGTCCACTTTGCTGACTGTTTGCTGATGTGCCAGAAYGCCCGCCCCTGATGCTGGGGAGCTGACGGGGTGTCCAGGAAGGCAGAGTGTGTGGCCTTCCACCTTTGCGGAGTCCCTCAAATCATCCCAGCCGTAGCGCCACTGTCACCTCTGCCTTGGTTAAATAGAGCAAATRGCAAGTTACACAGTGTTCTGAAGGCGCTCTGAGTATTAGGAAGGTACTGTCTTTGGTTCAGTTATAGATAAACTTGCTTTGGCCTTAGCACAGAGTGTGCTAGGATGTTCATGTAAAGACATACATGGCTTTGTACAATAGTGACTTTCTTTTTTTTTAATTTTAAGTCTGGTGGTGGTGTGGTGTCTCACACTTTTAATCCCAGTAGGAGGATCTCTGTGAGTTTGAGACCAGCATGGGCTGTAGAACGAGTTCCAGGACTGACAAAGCCGCACAGAGAAGCCAACCCTGTCTCAAAAAGAAACTTTGTATTGTAAATTATGTGTGTGCGTGTGTGCATGTGTGGAGACAGGAACTGAGGAATCCAGAGGAGGGTGTCAGATCCCTTGGCATGGGCGATGCAGGCGGCTGTGAACTACCTCACATGGGTGCCAGGAACCGAGCTGGAGTCTTCAGCCACAGAAGCATGTGCTCCTAACTGCTGAGCCATCTTTCCAGTCCCAAAGCGAGGTTTTGATGCCCAAGAATTTTGATATTTTAATCGCCGAGGCCTCTGTTTGATACAGTGCTTTATGATCTCTTAACTCCAGTTCCGTCACTGTTGAGAGATGGTTTTTGTAATGTATAATTGCAGTGGTCATTGTTTTAGAAAGTAAAAGCTACTTATTATTTTCTAGAGAAATTTCTTAACATTATACTCGCTATTTGTAGATGCATCAGAAAGGCAGGGTTGACACTTAAGTTTTATGTTGTGCCACCAAAATCTGTTTCGTGACACCAAAGGATACATTTCTTTTTGCATTTTGTTTGTTTGTTTGTTGTGTTTTCGTGTGTACATATCATGGAGGGAGTCACATGGTAGAAGGAGAGAACCAATGCGGCTCATGCAAATTGTCCTCTGTCCACTGAATTTGTACCAGAGTGTATACATACACACACACACACACACACACACACA
>BDUI01051046.1:0-12491 GCA_002335545.1 Apodemus speciosus | reverse complement strand
GCTGCTTGAGAAGGATTAAGAGGTGTGGTCTTGCCAGAGGAAGTGCGCCACTGGGAGTGGACTCTGAGGTCTCAGAAGCCCAGCCAGGCCTTGTGTCTCTCTTCCTGCTCCTGCCGTAATGTAATGAACTAACAAACCTCTGAAGCGGAGCATGCCCTGCTTAAGTGCTTTTCTGATAGGATTGCTGTGGTCATGGTGAGTCTCTTCACAGTACCAGAACAATAACCACAGGATACATGGCAAGAAGAAAAGGTGCAAAATATTGATACCTCCTGCAGCACCCTCTGTAGCTTCACAGATGTTTATAGTTTGAATTCTCTGATTAAAATGTAAGACCGGTAAGCTTAGATTTACTATTTCTTAAAAGATTTTATTTTATGTATATGACTATTTTGCATATTTATGTTTGCATACCACATATATGCCTATGCCCACAGAGGCCAGAAGAGGGCATGGGATCCTCTGGAACAAGATTTATGTGTAACTGTACTCTCCTTGGCTACTTTACCGGATTCTTTTACCTACTACCCTTCTCTACCCAAATCCCTTCCAACCCCACAACACTAGGCTGAGAAAGAAGGTTAGAGGGGAATGGGGGTATCCATCTCTTTAGACTACTACTTGCTGATTAGGGCTGTTGAATTCCTAGGGCAAGTCCACTCTTCATTGTTAGGATATCGCCAACCAGCAAACCAGGAATTTAGCAAAGGCAGCAAACCACAAGTGCATCAGCAGGAACCATCAGAAGGAGAGGAGCAGCTGCCACCTCTGCTCTCTCAGGGCCTGGCCTTTTTATGCCCCCCTCAAGAGTCCCCAGAATTTAAATATCTTCGGCTGACATAACCACACCTGTGCCAGAGCACAAAACAAATCATAGTTAGCTGCTGTGGACAATCTGAAGCAAATCAATATCCCACGCCTAGGTTTAAAACAAAAACATATTCATATAACATAGCCTGTTTTTAAGAGAAACCAAAATTCTCACTACAGTTTTGCATGGTTGCGAGCCACCCTGTGGGTGCTTTGTCCTCTGCAAGAGCCTGCCAGGGCTCTTAAGTGCTGTGCCATCTCTTCAGCTTTTAGATAGTCTTATTCTTTTTATTTTCATTTTTATTTTATATTTCTGAGACAGCATCTCACTCTATAACCCTGGCTAGCCTGGAACTTGCTGCATCCTAAAGAGCTGTGCCTAAATCTTTCCTAGAAGGCTTCCTCTCCTCCAGCCCCTCCATACTCTGAGCACTCACTTGGAGTCAAACAGGGTTCCGCCCCCTTTCTGGGCTCTGCCTTTCCCCTTCTTGCTAGGCCTGTGAATACAGAGCCCCATTCCCAACTCCAGCGCAATGCCAGTGGCATGTGGGTACATAGGAGACGGGGAACCACAGCCATTGTCCCAGACTCTGCTCCCCCGAAACATCAATGTGTTACCATGTTCCCAGATTCATGTTTCACATATTTAACAGAAATTCTGTACACACACACACACACACACACACATACGAGGACCTTTTAGACTTTTTTCTTTGGGGGGGGGGGGCTGGTTTAGCAAAACCATGATATCCAGGCTTATTTTATTTAACATTTATTCAGTACCAGATTGTATCGGTACCATTGTTACTAATATTTTATAAAGATTAACAATTTATTCTTTGTTTTGTTTGTTTGTTTGTTTGTTTTCTTGGTTTCTCTTTATAGCCCTGACTGTCCTGGAACTCACTCTGTAGACCAGGCTAGGCTTGAACTCAGAAATCCGCCTGCCTCTGCCTYCCAAGTGCTGGGATTAAAGGCGTGCGCCACCACCGCCTGGCTCTATCCTTTGTTTTGTAATTAACAAGATTAAAATTGTTATACCACTCTTTCTAGCAGATATGAAATGAAGTTTTAAAATGGGGTTGGCGTATTAGGGTTCTGTGGAGTTACAGAACTTACTGATGTCTCTGTATTAAGGGGATTTATTGGAATGACACTGTTTGCAGTCCAGTTAACCAACAATGGGCAGCTGTGAATGGGAAGTCCAAGAATCTAGTAGTCGCTCAGTCCCGTGAACCCAAGTGTTTCAGCTGTTCTCTGTATAAGCTGGAATCCTGATGAAGTAGGTTCCAACAGATGTGCTGGCAGTTAGTGCAAGTAGGCGAAGAAGAGTGAGCCTTCCTTCTTCAATGTCTCCATGYAGGCCTCCAGCAGATGGTGTGGTCCAGATTAAAGGTGTGTATCAGCACGCCTGGGTTTGGAACTTTCTCTGTCCCGGGCTGGCCTTGAACTYAGAGATCTGCTTGCCTCTGCCTCCTGGGATTGAAGGCTTGAACTGCCTTGCCATGGCTGATATACCTCAAGATCTGGATCACAGGTGTGCCTTCTATTTCTGGATTGTAGCTCATTCCAAATGTAGTCAAGCTGATAACCAGGAATAGCCAGCACTGTGGACTTGGTGGTACTCACCTTTAATCCCAGCATTTGGGAGACAGAGGCAGGTGGATCTCTTGAGTTCAAGGACAGCCTGATCTACTTTGTGAGTTTTAGGACAGCCAGAGCTACATACATAGCAAGACCCTGTCTCAGAAAAAACAGACAGACAACCCCGCAAAAACTATACACAATTAAAATTGTTAATTCCATCTACATGTTTATGCACCTTCCCCAGGTTATTTTGGAAAACACAGAATTGGTATTGGTTCCCACTCATATAAATTGGTAATTTTTTTTTTTACTGATTTTAATTATTTAAATAGAATCTTTAAATATTTTCCTTTTTATAACTGACTTATTTCACTTTGTGTTAAAGGTTTTCCATATTGTGATGTTTTGCCAACTTCCTTTTTAAGGCTATTGTGTGTATGTACTATATTTTATCAAGCTTATTCACCAGTGGATATGTAGGCTGCCCTCAGTCCACAGCTTGTGCATATTGTACACATATTCTGAGTGTATAATCTGCTTTCAGTTTCCTGTGGCAGCTGCACCACTTGATGTTGCCTCCAACACTGTACAGATGGTTCTTTTCCTGTGTCTTTGCTCATCCTTTATGTTCTCTGTGTGTGTGTGTACGTGTGTTAATTTTTGTTACATTTTTGGTAGCAGCTGTTCTGATGGTGGCGAGGTGGTGCCTTATTGTACTTCTGTTTATTTGTCTTGTGATCTGGGTTGAAGAGCGTTCTCTGTTGTGGCCTCTGCAGAGTGTAGCTGCCACGCTGGGCACTGATGACAGTGCTGCTGAGCGTCCTTTCCTGTGCTCGCTGGCATGTGTGTGTCGTATTAGAGGATGTCTCTTTAGATGCCTTGCTCATTACAAACCACACATCATTGGGGCAAGTGTTGCGTCCGGGTTGTGGAAGTTCTTTATGTTCTGGGTGTAATCTTATTACATGTATGACTTGAAAATGTTTTCTCGCTTCACAAAGATGACCTCACTATGGACTGTCTTTTGTTGAGGAAAAGGCTGACAGTTCGTGTGATCTCCCCACTCAGGTTGGTCTTGCTTTTAGAATCGTACCCAGGGATTACTGCCAGGCCCACGGCATGGTGCTTTCCCTTTGTTGTCCTCTAAGTTTTGGGTTCRAGTGGTCTTGAACTTGCTGTGTAGCTGAGGTGTACGCTGACCTTGTGATCTGTCGGCACCTCTCACCTGGTATCAGTACACAGTTTATGCAGTGGCTGTGCTTGAACCAGGGCTTTGATCCTTCTGCTAGGTGCCATGCATCCTCAGCCCTAGTTTTAGTTTTTGTGTGTTTGATCTTCTTCATTTTAATGTTGTTTCAGTTGTTTGCTGTCCAAACAATTTATAATTTATTTTTATTTTGTGTGCATATGTGTCTTTGTGAAGGTGTCAGATTCCCTGAACTGGATTTACAGTTGTGAGCTGCCATGTGGGTGCTGAGCACTGAACCCAGATCCTCTGGAAGAGCAGCCTCACTCTCAGTCACTGAGCCTTCTCTCCAGACCCTGTCAATCAAGATTTTTATGTGAATTTCAGGATGGGTTCTTATATTCTGACATAAATGTCATTGGGATTCTGATGGGGGAATGGCATTGAATCTGGAGGTTTCTTCATACAATGTTGACTTCTGTGATGGCTATTTCTGTGAGGGATTGTTCTTGATCAAATTATTTGAAGGAGGAAGGACCCCACTTTTGCTATGGGAAGATCAACCTCACACCTGGGCCACACCTTCCCTGGCAGCCTATAAAGGGGCACAGAGGAAGGAAGTTCCTGCTCACTGCCTGCCTGCCCCCGCTGCCCGCCTGCCCCCGCTGCCCGCCTGCCCCCGCTACCTGCCTGCCCCCGCTGCCCGCCTGCCCTCAGTCTCTCACAGGTCCGTTCCTTCACTGGCATGGAGCCCACTCCTTTGGGATTTTGACATACTGAAGACCAGCTGAGACATCCAGTTTCATGAACTGAACAACCCCTGGGTTCTTGGACTTTCTACTGGTAGACAGCCATTGTTGGACTGGCTGGATCACAGCCTGTAAGCCACTAATACATTTTATTCATATATATTTATACATATCTTCAGACATAACATTCATATATATGCTCATTTTATAAATTTTGTTTCTTTAGAGAACCCTAAGTAATACAATTCTTAATAAGTCTTACAACCTCTGTATTCATTTGTCTTTAATTTCTTTTAGTACTGTTCTGTAGTTTTCAATCTTCAGGCTGTCAGTCTTGGTTAGGTTCATTCCTGAGTATTTCTGTCTCTAGGATACTCATAGGAAGTAGAATTGTTTTCTTTTCAGTTTGTTCATTGTTAGTTTCTAATAGAAACAGCTTGTCTTTGTGTATTGATTTTTGTTTAGTAGAGTTTGCTACGCCGGGCAGTGGTGGTGCACCCCTTTAATCCCAGCACTTGGGAGGCAGAGGCAGTCGGATTTCTGAGTTCGAGGCCAGCCTGGTCTACAGAGTGAGTTCCAGGACAGCCAGGGATACCCAGAGAAACCCTGTTTCAACCCCACCCCCCCAAATTAAATTAAATAAGTAGAGCTTTGCTAAATTCTTTATTCTAACAGGTTTTGGATATGCTTTAGTTTTCTGCACATAAGATAGTATCATGTAAACATAATTTTCCTTGYGACTTGGCCAGTTGGCTGCCTTTCCTCTCAGCCCTCCCCATCCTTCCACTCCTCCTTTGCTCTCTAGCTAAAGGGCAAGTGACAAACAAATGGCTGTGTGCTTTGTCCCTAGTGTTTGAGAGAAAGCTTATCATCATCACCGTTGAGTTACATTTGTTGTTTATGTTAAACTGTCCTTAAATTTCAACAGTAAATTCCAGTTGGTCAAGATTTTTAACCATTTTTAGTCTACTGCTAAATTGTCTTTGCTGGTAATTCATTTCAGGTTCTTGGTTTCTTTCTACCTGAATAAGTGAAGGCTCACAGATGACTTTAGTTATGAATCCATGATGTACCACAGACTGTATTTTACTCTACTGTTTGGGGAAATACATAGGATAGAATGTAACTGGTAAGATGTTTCACTTTAATCACAACCCATGATAGTCACAGGATACCTAGATAGTAGATGTCACCGATGCTTGTTAYAGTAGATTATACAAACAGTCACTTGCATGAATATGCACTCTACTGAGAATGATGTAGGCCAGGTGGTGGCACACAGTTAATCCCAGCACTCAAGGCAGAGGCAGGCGGATCTCTGTGAGTTGGAGTCCAGCCTGGTCTACAGAGCTAGTTCTAGAACAGCCAAGGCTATACAAAGAGACCCTGTCTCAATAAACAAAACAAGAGTGATTTAGATTGGAAATTTTGTTGTTGTTTTGTTTTGTTTTTTTTGAGACAGGGTTTCTCTGTGTAGCCCTGGCTGTCCTTGAACTCACTTTGTAGACCAGGCTGGCCTCGAACTCAGAAATCGGCCTGCCTCTGCCTCCCAAGTGCTGGGATTACAGGCGTGCACCACCACCGCCCAGCTAGATTGGAAATTTTTAGAGAAGGACTGAGTATCAGTGCTTTTAAAAAAAGGTTTTAAGTACAAACATACTTGAGAATGCTGACCTAGGCCATCCTGGCTGTGTAAATATACAAATGGAGCTGGGCTTGGTGGTTGTGATGGTTTGTATGTGCTCAGCCCAGGGAGGGGCACTATTAGAAAGTATGGCCTTGTTGGAGTAGGTGTGGCTTTGTTGGAGTGGGTGTGTCACTGTGGGTGTGGGCTGTTAGACTCTTATCCTAGCTGCTTGGAAGTCACATTTCTCCTAACAGCCTCCAGATGAAGATGTAGAACTCACWGCTCCTCTTGTACCGTGCCTGCCTGGATGCTGCCATGCTCATGCCATGTTGATAATGGACTGACCCTCTGAACCTGTAAGCCAGCCCCAACTAAATGCTGACTTGCCGTGGTCATGGTGGACTGTGGGCTATGACGGCAGTGTCAGCGCTTGGGAGGTGGAAGCTCGAGGACCAGGAGTTTGCGGCTAGAGTGGGCTTCCTGAGGCTTCACTGGCGTAGAATGTAACTTCAGGGCAGGGGATTATTATACAGTCTTATCTTTTGCAGAAATTAATTTTCTGAAACATCTAGGATTTTTAATACTGACCTAGAATTGCCTCAGGCACAGAAAGGCTCTTTAGTRTGGGGTCTAAGTYTTCTATRACATGGGTCAAGTGGRTATTCACATGTTCCTATATCAGATATTTGAAAGTKAAGCTATTCTTACAGTTAAGGAAATTGGCGTGGATGCCTGTCTAAGCTGGGATCTAGTTCATTTTCTTGGGTTTGTAGACATAATGTGTAAGAAGGGATCACTACTTTTCATATGGTCTAGCAGGGACTCTATTTTTATCTATATTTAGTGTGGTAGACGTGACTTTAGTTTGGTATTTTCACTAATGTGTTGGGCGAAGCATGATGTCTCCTGTCTTTAATCCCAGCACCCAGGAGGCAGAGGCTGGGGGGAATCTGTGAGTTCGAGACCAGCCTTGTGCACAGAACGAGTTCTAAGAGAATCAGGGTTCACAGAGAAACCCCATCTTGGTAAAACAAAAACAAGGGGAGAAATGACTACTGTGTTCTGTCGCAGTTGAATGTTCGTATAAAGCTTGGTAGGAGACATTTTTAGTGTGCTTATATCGCTGGGCTGCCACAGAGCATGGAGCCCTCAGCAACAGAGACCTGCCTTCCAGTTTCTAGAAACAGGCCGTCTGAGGTCATGGTGTTTGCAGGGGTAGTTTTCCCCTGGGCCTGTCACCTTGACTTGCAGATAGTCGCTGTCTGTCTTTGTTTTTGGGGACTTGTCTGGTATCCTCTCACATGTGCTAGTCTGCCCTTAAAGAGATAAGTCNGCTCCTCTTGTACCGTGCCTGCCTGGATGCTGCCATGCTCATGCCATGTTGATAATGGACTGACCCTCTGAACCTGTAAGCCAGCCCCAACTAAATGCTGACTTGCCGTGGTCATGGTGGACTGTGGGCTATGACGGCAGTGTCAGCGCTTGGGAGGTGGAAGCTCGAGGACCAGGAGTTTGCGGCTAGAGTGGGCTTCCTGAGGCTTCACTGGCGTAGAATGTAACTTCAGGGCAGGGGATTATTATACAGTCTTATCTTTTGCAGAAATTAATTTTCTGAAACATCTAGGATTTTTAATACTGACCTAGAATTGCCTCAGGCACAGAAAGGCTCTTTAGTRTGGGGTCTAAGTYTTCTATRACATGGGTCAAGTGGRTATTCACATGTTCCTATATCAGATATTTGAAAGTKAAGCTATTCTTACAGTTAAGGAAATTGGCGTGGATGCCTGTCTAAGCTGGGATCTAGTTCATTTTCTTGGGTTTGTAGACATAATGTGTAAGAAGGGATCACTACTTTTCATATGGTCTAGCAGGGACTCTATTTTTATCTATATTTAGTGTGGTAGACGTGACTTTAGTTTGGTATTTTCACTAATGTGTTGGGCGAAGCATGATGTCTCCTGTCTTTAATCCCAGCACCCAGGAGGCAGAGGCTGGGGGGAATCTGTGAGTTCGAGACCAGCCTTGTGCACAGAACGAGTTCTAAGAGAATCAGGGTTCACAGAGAAACCCCATCTTGGTAAAACAAAAACAAGGGGAGAAATGACTACTGTGTTCTGTCGCAGTTGAATGTTCGTATAAAGCTTGGTAGGAGACATTTTTAGTGTGCTTATATCGCTGGGCTGCCACAGAGCATGGAGCCCTCAGCAACAGAGACCTGCCTTCCAGTTTCTAGAAACAGGCCGTCTGAGGTCATGGTGTTTGCAGGGGTAGTTTTCCCCTGGGCCTGTCACCTTGACTTGCAGATAGTCGCTGTCTGTCTTTGTTTTTGGGGACTTGTCTGGTATCCTCTCACATGTGCTAGTCTGCCCTTAAAGAGATAAGTCWGACTGGATTAGGGCCTGCCCATCAATTTATTTCAACATCAGCCCTTCAGAGTCTTTTCTAGATTCTGTCTCTTTGAGGTGTTGGAGGTCAAGGTCTCAACATGCAGATTTGGGGTGGGCACTGGTTTGTAAGAACAGATCCATTTGAAATGTTGTCTTGTGCATCTGAATGGTTGCGCTGCAGTGACTGTTTAGGGTGGCTTACCAGGCACTGCTTACTAAAGGGTGTCTGCCAAGAGGATGACTTTTATTTTGTAACGAATATGTGTTAACCATATCTTTAGAAGGAGATGACAAATGCAGCACAGTGACCAGATTTGTGACGTGTTTAATTATGTTTAATAAAGTATGTATCCACTTGTGGGTATCTGAGAAGAGCTATCCATCCGAGGAGAGCTCTAGGGCAGCTTTGCTTTGTACCATCTATGGTAATGGAGGCGTTGCTGTGGGATTGGGCGCAGGGTGCTGAGCATGTCCTCTGGCCACTGAGGTGCATTCCTCACCTTGCACTTTGACTCAGAGCTTCTTTAATTCTAATGACACTGATGTAAAGAAAAGATACAGACTTACAGTATTTGTCAAAATGGCATAGTTTAAAGTAGAGACCATCTTTGTTTAGCAGGCTATGGCTAGAGTATGAATACTACAGAGTTCTGAGTTGTTTCTCAGGAGATAGTAATAGTTAGCATTAGAACCTCTGTTACAGTGTAGTCATTTCTCATAAGTTATATTAAAATGAGAGACTCATCACTCAAATTGATATACATTCGAAAACATTTTACCTAAAGAGAAATTAAGACAGTTTGACTTTTTAGTTTGGGGGCTTGGAATAAATTGGTTTTTTTCCCCTCAATACAATCTTTTGTCTTTATTTTATACTGCTGAAAATTATATTACATACATAATCCTCAAAGTTTTTAGCACATATTGGATTCGTTTCACACATGAATTTTGAAGCTTGTGAATGAAGTCCCGACTTTGGTTATGTTCTTAGTACATGGCCTGATAGGAGATACGCACGCTCACCACGTTTCCATAGAGTTTCAAGTCGATTGCATAACTATGTCAGATGAGTGTGATCTTTGAGCACATTGGCAGCTAGATACTTGTCAGAAACATTCAGCATATTTGACTAAACCAGCTGACTTGAATAAAGGAAACATTAATTCCTGTCAGGTTATAGGCCTATTGTCCCTTTATAATCAGCTTCAGTTTGTTTTGTTTGTCCCTTTATGCTGTCCCACACCATCTGATGGCTTACGATGCACTGACTGTTGGCTGTGGCTTCTGTCCTTTTGAGCCATAGAGAAGCTTTTCACCTGTGGGTGGGAGGGACACTGGGAATATCAGATCACTGTCATTGAGAGGTGGATGGGACCTAGCACAGCTGAGTCAGCTGTGGTAAGGATTTGAATGATGCCCTGAGAGAGGAAAGTGTGAAGAAGGACAAAGATCCATTGTGCTTACCAAGGAGAGAATGGTTGGAGAAGGGGCTTGGTGGGGCTGCCTGCCATCTCAGCACAGAGGAGTCAGGCAGACACCACCCGGGAGACAGTCTCTCAAAGAGAGGACGACYGGTGGGTTCCATTTAAATAATTAATTAAATTAATTAAGTAATTAAATGACAGCCCTCGGCGGCAGGCAGGTCCGCTACCTGCCCCCCACTTTATGCTCCCGAGTGAAAGACAGCGCATGGTCTTCATATTTACTATACCTTAGACAGCAGGATAGCTGGACCGTTTCCTAACTCTTCGTGGTTAATCCCGTGTTACTGTTTACTAATTTGTGTTCTGCCTTGGCGGCTCTGGACCCAGTTGGGCACCCTCTGGGCTGCGCTCTCCYGGGTCCTTCACATGGCGGCYGTGCCTCTCTGCCCTGTGCTCGCCTCAGGCGTGGCGTCTCCTCTCCTCCACACTCTTCTGGCATGGCGGATCTCCCTTCTTCTTTCTCTTCTCCTGGTTCCAAGCCTGGGAATCCTGAAATCCCACCTCTGTCTGTACTCCCTAGCTACAGGTTGTTAGCATCTTTATTTACCAATCAGAACCAACAGGGGGCAGGTTCCCAGAAGCTACATGCAGGTACAGTTTTTTGGAGGAACATAATTAGCATTTGTAATACAAGCAGCTATATTTCTCCATTTTTGTCCAATTAAAAGGGCTCAGAATTTTCTCTTATATATTGAACATATTAAACATAATAAGTATGTAAATTCTAAGGTATGATATACACTTATAACATCCAGTCTATCATATTTGGAAATTTGGAAAATATTGTCATCTATCCTAACCTAAAGAGTTTCCAATTCTGTACTTCAGATGTGTGATTTTTAGCTTGTGTTATCAATTGAAAAACATCCCTTCAAATCTGGTATATCTTCTTTAATTTTAGATAGTTTAACTTCAGTTATGAGACTATATTAGTCTTTAGCCCCATCAGAGATCTGAGAAGGAATTACCTGAATAGGAAGTACAAAGACATAGCTTCCAAATCTTATATAATTTGTAGAGACGGCTGATTGCCTGAATAGTCTTTGATATTTCTAAAATGTTGGAGCATCTGTCCATCTCTGAAGAAAAAGCCTGTTCTCCAGAAGCTTGCTTTGTAGTCAGAGGAGAATAACATGTGATTAGATATAAGGACATATGTCCAGTGTTAGAGCACCGTGTGTTAGCAGAAACAATAGTAGTTATACTTTATATTGGATGCTCCAGGGAAAGCTGGTGATAGCTAGGCACAGGGTGATCCATACATGTATTTGGAGGTAGAACTTGAGGGCCAAAGAACAGCAGAGAGGTTAAATAAAGTGAGTAATGAGTGAAGTGGTTTGAAATGCATTACTAAGTACACCAGACGTAACTGAATGTGGACTTTAGAATAATCACTGCTGGGATATTTCATGTGACTTTCATGCTACAAAATTTCAATTCAATTAGTAAGTTAATAAGTTAGTAAAATTTGATAATTTAAAATAGCATTCTGTGATTTAAATTATTTTTTGTTCTTTTAAGTAAGAAAACATAAAAAAAAGTCAAATGAAAGGCGTAGTGTTTTGGATTGAATGGTGGTTTTTCTCTAAAGGCTGCACACTAAACTCTAAGTCTCCTATACCCCAGAGTATGGCCTTATTGAGAGATAGGCATTTGCAGATGTAATCAAATTAAAGTAGATTATTAGAGTAGATCTGAGAAGTTGTGGCTGGTGGGTTTTGAAGTGAGGCAGTTTGGGTACTAAGACTCAGAGCTACAGGATGCGAAGTCAGAGGGAAAGGATGGCTGCTTATGAGCCAGGGAGATTGTTCAGAACCCTTTCCACACCTCCTAAGATCTGTGACGTGATATGTTTGTTTCTAGGTTTTTTGTTTGTTTGTTTGTTTGTTTGTTTTAAGCTACCCAGTCTGTAAGACTTGGTTGAAGCAGTTCTAGGTTACTAATGCCAGAAGTTACTTCACCCTGTTTCTCCTGATTCTTTCCCCAGACTTAACAAGGGTAATAGGTGGGTAGGAAAGCTTCCCAGTGTTTGATTGTGTGTGGTTAGTCTGCAAAGCAGGGCATGGAAATGTGGGTTAGAGCATAGCAAGTGGTCAGAGCTGACACATTAGGTAGGACTTCCTTCCAGGAGAGTTGTAACTTCATAACTCTTAGACGGCACCATGTGTTTCTTTAGAGATAAAAGACAGTTTGATTTCTCAACTTTGACTAGAATTGTAAGATCCCCTCCCTCATTTTCATAAAATGCTATAGTTAACTTTCAATTACTTGAGGTAATTTTAGAAAATATAACTGTTGCCACTTGGTGGCACTACATGGCTTAAAAATGAGTTAGATTGTTGTGTTAACTGTACTCTGCTAGACATGATTACATTCAGCGAAGAAACTAAGATAAGAAACTTGACGCGTTTGATTCTGATTTATAAATAAGATAATTACTGGTACCCTAAAGTAGGGTTTATAAAAATGCCATAAAATATAAAGTCTCAGCCAAGGTTTAGTTTAATGGGTAGGGAAGTGTGCAGTCTTCTGCAGGAAACCTCCGTTAGTTCACATGCTGTCTGCCATCTGGCCTTAAGTCTCTTTCTAAATGTGAAAAAATAACTTTAGTATTAGAAAGCTCTTTCAGGTTTTCTTTATTAGCAGTATTTTTCAAGGTGG
>BDUI01051029.1:5401-16404 GCA_002335545.1 Apodemus speciosus | reverse complement strand
AAAAAAATAAATCTTTAAAAAAAGAAAAAGAAAAGAAATCAAAGCCGATATAAAAGGCTAGAGGATGATATGAGCAGTTGGTCTTGCCTTGCACCTTGCTTCAAGCCTGACTTGGAGTAACCTGTTGTCAGAGCCCAGTAGCAAGCACAGCATCTATAGAGTGCTCAATAGATCAAAGCCAGTGTCAGATCATTGCTCATGTCTCCAGGATGGCCTTGGCAGACACAATCCCTATATTAGAAATAGGCAAGACCCTATACGTGTATCATTARGTTACGCCCCAGTGACATATCCTGCCCCAGAGCCTCGTATCCACAGACTCTAGATAGATGCCTGGGGTCCTATGCACTGATCTGTATTAATGTATAAATAATTCCCAGAAGCTCACATACTAAACCTCATCAGCTCAGGTATCAGGTCCATATCAGATCTCAGGCCAATATCATAAAATTCCCACAGACCTCAGGCCAAGGCATACCCAGTAGATTCAGAGACTGAACTGACCTCTGATGATCCTGGCCCCTAGATCACCACTGGATTGATCTGGGACCTTCATGGTCCCAGTCACCAGATCAGCCAGGAATCACAAACCGGGCTTTTTAGTCGGCCTGATACACTCAGGCTTCATGATTGTCACAAGCAGATTAGCCCCACAGTCAGTCTACTCTACATGTTTCCAGTTCAAAGTAATCCTAAGACTCATGCAGACTCCAGCCCAAGCCAATAAAACACAGACTTTATTGACTCAGCTTGTAGGATAGCACCTGAGAATTCAGGCTCTAAAGTAGCCCCTGTGGACTAAGTCAATCTCTAGGCCTTCTTCAACAATAGGACAGCCTACATGAGCACAAACTATAAACTCCTCCCACTGTATGAGRTTCTAGGTCTRTTCAAGAATTGGGACAAAAAAGAAATTTATAAAAACCACAAAAGCAAACACCACTATCAAGATCACCACCACCAACAAATCTCATTTATGCTGTGTGTGGTGATAATCCCAGCACTTGGAAAACGGGGATAGGCAGATCTCTGAGTCCATCCAGCCTGGTCTATAATACAAGTTCCAGGACAGCCAGGGCTAGACAGATAATCCTTGTCTCAAAAGTAATCAAAAGACAAAACTCATTTAYCACCAAATAAAATATCATGCTGAGGAATAAATTTAATTAAGGAAGCAAAACATCTATACACCAAAAGATACAATGCACTGTAATAGTTTGCTTTCTGTTAGGGTGATGAAAGTTACCRAATCAACCCTAGAAAGAAAAGGGGTTATTTAACTTCATAGGTTATAGTCTATGACCAATGGAAGTAAAGACAGAAATTCAAGGCAAGACCTTGAAGCAAAAACAACAGAGGAATTATTGTTTACCTGGCCTGTTTCCCATGAATTATTCAGCCTGTTATTTTTTTAATACTTACCAGGATGACCTTCCCATGGGTGGCAATGCACACAAGCATGTACATCTAATGAAGGCAACTAATGAAGGTTTTATTGAAGGTCCCTCTTTTTGGGTGACTCTAGAAGTTGACAAAAACTAACCAGCACATATACTGTTGAAAAAATTAGAAAACATTAAAATAAATAGAAAGATATCCCATATCTGTAGCTTGGAATATATTTCCAGTATAATTTCCAGTATATATTTAAGTATATCTTTCCAGTATCAATACTACCCAAAGTCAGATATATATGTATATATGTGTATATATGTGTGTRTGTGTGTGTGTGTGTGTGTGTATRTATATATATATATATAATGTAGTTCCTATCAACATTCTAGTGGCTGTGTTCACATACACAGAAGAAAAATCTTTATATTTTCCTTCATATTCATATACCTTTGTACCTAAAAAATGTTCCAAATACCCAAAGCTATTTTGAGGAAAAATGAGCAAAGCTCTGGGCAGGTAGTACATAATTTCAAAACATATTGAAAGTTATAATAATAAAAAGAGCTTGATACTTAGGAATGAAAAAAGAACCAAGAAATAAATATGAACATTTCTGGTCAGGAAATTAACAAGACTGCCAAGAAAGCACTGGGGAAAGGATGCCTTTAATAACATGCATTGCTAAAAGCTGATGTCTACATATGTAAGAAGAGACAAGTAAACCTTCATGTGACATCACGTATAAAAATCAACTTCAGGGATTAAAAGCTTCAAAAAAAGCTTCATGGCACAAATCTGGAAAGGTAAAAATGCTAGAGGACAGTGCAAGAAGACACCCCTTGATGTTTTGTGGTCAAGGGTATTTTTGAGCCTGAACCCAATAATATGGGCAACAAAATCAGCAAGTGAGGTTGTCTCAGTCTAAACAGGATCTACAGAGCAAAAAAAAAAAAAAAAATGATCTCTGCAGTTCAAGCCTATAGGGTGCTGGTAAACTATTTATAGACTGCACATTTGATAAAGACTAATGTCAAAAATGAAGGAGAAACTCCAAAAACTGAACAGCAAGAAACAAACAGTGTGATTATCAATAACCAAATGAATAGGCCCCCAAAGAAAATTTAAAAGTAGCCAACAGGTGTATGCAAGCATATTTGAATATGACCAGTTATCAATTATTAACTATTATTTGAGTTTTTAACCCACTATGAAATTTGGTCTCATCATTGTTGCGCTCGACCTTATGTGATGAACAAGGACAAGAACTATGGACATGCCAAAGCAGATGAGGGGATGACTTGTGGCCTTCACCCTCCACAAAGAACTGCAGGCCACAAAGAAATGCTAAAATGAGAAATAGTCTTCACCAAGGAGCATGCCAATTGGTTATCCAATACCAAATGGTCATCCCTGAAGATATACACATACATGTAAGTAACATTTACAGACTAAGAAGCTGATATTTTGGACTCTGTGTGTGTGTATGTGTATATATGATCATGTGTAGCAGCAATTAATATAAGGAAGTCATGAATGTGAGAGAGAGTGAGGAGGGGTGTATGAGGGTAGTAAAGAGAAGGGAGAAATATGGAATCATATAATCTCAAAATGAAAGAAAAATTGTCAGAAATGTTTCTCAATACACTATCTCACTTAGTTTTCTTAAGTAATATTCACTAAAAAGTTTTGACTTTCTTTTAAATAAAAAGGAAAAAAGGACTAAGTAATAGAGATCCTTAAGAAAGGAATGTTTACATACTGCTAATAGAAATTTTAAGCTGTATGATCGTTATGGAAAACATCAAAAATGACTTTGTAAAAAAAATAGAAAGGAAAACAAGACTTCCACATCATTCAGCAATCTAATTAGTGGGCACATGGCAAACAGAAATGGAAGCAACTTGTTGAAATGATATCTTCCCTCCCAGTTGCTGATGTGTGGAACCAAGCAGCAACTAGAAATGGAAGTAATATGTTGAATAGATAACTACACTCACAGTAGTCAGTGCGTGGAATGAAGTAAAATGTCTGTCTATGGGGAAGAAGAACGAGAAGATGAGTCATTTACAGTATTCTGTGATTCAAAATAACATGGAGAAACTCAGAGACTTTTTTAAGCCAGGTGCAAAAACACAAAAATGCCATGCACGTGCTCAATCTTGAAAATGTAAATTTTATATGAATAAAGGGTAAAAGACATTAATATGTGTAGTTTTAATTACATCAAATACACTTCAAGATATTAATTGCACACCATGGTAACACCATAATCTATTCAGACTTAATTATCCCTAAGAAATCCTCAGTGTTCTCATGCACATCTTGCCGTAAAAACGCTACATCTATGAGGCACTGTTGTACGTTACCAAAGGCAATTTAGGCATCTTACCATGCAAACATACAAAAATATCACAATTATACTTAAAGAATTTTGAAAAATAAATACATAAAACATTTTGTTAATGCAATCGAAACAGATACAGAAAGAGTAAGCATTGTTCTAGTTTCCAAATTAATGATTTTATTTGAAGCTTATAAAAATGTATGTGCAATTTCAGCCAAMATGACTTCTACAGTTCACAGTGGTTATTTCACTTTTTATAAACTAACAGCAGCGATTTCCTGCTAGCTGATTATCTATTCTGAACCTGGTTCTTTCAATTTACCTCGTCTGAATTCGCTGCCCGGTCAGGTGTAAAGTGAATAGTCATGGCCATGCACTTTCAAAGCAAATTGCTCTGTGGGGTAGCTTTATGTAAACAGAACGACTGTTTATAGAGACGCAAAATTGGACTCAGTATTAGCCTTCTATACCCATCTGTTATTGGGCATAACAATAATTGAGTCATATTTAGGGTTTGACAAAATTGTTGAGCTCAGAATTATATTCATAGAGCTAGCTATTTTCGGTCGGAAGAAAGTGTCATTTGCTAATCAATGCATTCTTTTGCTTTAGTACTTAGCACCTTCATCTTTAGATTTGCACTTAAGAGCCGGCTTTGAACTTTAAAGACATCAGGTTATGACCCCACTCATACCCTTCAGCTATYTGCTAATTACTTGGTGGAATGAGGCAAGCCATTTTGCTCTCTGAAATTCAGCTTCCTCAAATATAAAAATAATGAGAATTTGAGTGAAGTGACAGGAATAAAACAATTATCACAATGTTTAGCATATAAGTACTTCATTAAAGATATTTAGTACTTATTAATTAATATTATTATGTTTCTTTCAACACATTGCAGAAATTTTCAATAAATGTATATTTAGATATGTTTATTATCCAAAAGCTCAAGATAAAATTAGACCTATAAAAGTAATCAGAAAATTACAGTTATATAATGAATTTTAAGGATTATAGTGGTTTAATGATTTATATAAATATATCAGGAAATGTATTATAGATTGTGAAGCTCTGTGTTTGTGACCTTGAGAGGATTTTAAATCACAGAGGAGGTAACAAACCCTTCTGGATCACCTGTGAGGGATTATTTATACTACAGTAGTTTGGGGCATGCCCGTAAGGGATTATCTTGATTAAGTTATTGAAATGGAAAGTTCACTCTAAAAAAAAAAAAAAAAAAAAGGCAGCAACATTTTTTGGTCTTGGTTCTCAGACTGCATAAGACAGAGAAAGCTAGCTAAACAACAACATGTATTGATTTCTTCTTCCTGTCTGTGGACACAATATGGCCAATGGCTTCATGCTCCTGCTGTCTTGACATGGGCTGAAACTTGAAACTGTACCAAAATGCATCCTTCTTTTCATAAGTTTATTTYGTCTTGGCATTTTATTAGAGGCACAAGAGAAGTAAGACAGATGCCATTTTTCTCTAGAATATGAAAATATTGAGAAAGTAAAAATAGTATTGTATATTAAGTATTCTTTCAGGGCTGGAGAGATGGCTCAGTGGTTAAGAGCACTGACTGCTCCTCTGAAGGTCCCAAGTTCAAATCCCAGCAACGACATGGTGGCTCACAATCATCTGTAATGGGATCTGACACCCACTTCTTGGATGTCTGAAGACAGCTACAATGTACTTACATATAATAATAAATAAATATTTTTTAAAAAGGTATTCTTTCTATGGTAGCCTATTATTTATTTCCTAAAGGCTAAAAAATTTATAATGCTCAATTATTTGTAATATGAGAATTTGCCAATAATACTTTTAAAGTACAGGTGGAAAACCATCATGGCAGAGGTGCAAAGAATGTGTTATCAAGTATAAAGCAGTGTGAAGCAACAAGGACCAAAGGCATCATTCAAAGCAAAGAAGAAATTGTAGCCTATTCATAGACTAGAGGCTAGCTTATAAATGGAAGATGTGTTGATAAGGTTTGCATTGGGAGAATATAGGTAAAAAGTTGCCAGTTATTAAAGAATGCAAACTATCATAGTTTGGAGGGGATTCTAATTGTACACAGTAAGTCTTCTTTGTGGAGAGTGTGGAGTTAGGACTTGCATTTTGTACCTGAGACTTTCTCACAGTATGTATGTATTTTGAAGCTGTTGTTTCTTAGCATGGCCTACATGAACACAGCGTAAGAATCATCATATTAATCACATTTTCAGTATAAAAATTTTATCAAAGCTAATTCGCTTCCCATCTTCCAATTCTCTTTTCACTAATAGAGATTTTTAGATTGACATTTCATTTATAACATGAAGTACATTATAGCATAAATAGTGTTTGGTCACATCTTATGGATGTTTAGACTACTTTTTCCTTTATTATTTTTAAAAACATAATTTCTTACCAGGTAGTGGTGGTGCATCACTTTAAATTCCAGCACTTGAGAGGCAGAGGCAGGCAAATTTCTGAGTTTGGGGCCAGCCTGGTCTACAGAGTGAGTTTCAGGACAGTCAGGGGTATACAGAGAAACCCTGTCTTGAAAAACCAAATATATATACTTTTTTCTCAAAGAACATAAGCATCTATATTTGAAAAAATCATTTTAGTTGCCTTAAATAAGCCCTGTTAATGACAAAATGGCAACAAAAGAACAATTAAGTTTATTTTTTCTAAATACTTCTTCAAATACAATTAATAACACATTTTCTTCTATTGAAAGGAAGTGACTCAAATGTTCCTTCTCAAAACTGTATCTACATCATTTATATATTGCTATGTATATACACATTTATGAATAATTTTATTTGTTTATAGTGTACRATATATTTCTATGTGTAAAGAAACTATAAAATATTTTATTTGAAAAGCTATTTTGTTGTCCTTACCCCAAGCAAAAACATAGGATAAAGTCTTAAGTGTAATGAGTTTGTTAGGATTTTATTGAGTGAAGGAACAGGATAATTGAGATTTCAAAGGAAGAGGAGACAAGCAAAGTAGTGTCAATGAGCTATTTCCCATTCTGGAGGGGTGCTGAGCTCAGTTCTACAAAGTGTGTGTGTGTGCATGTGTGTGTGTGCGTGTGTGTGCGTGTGTGTGTGTGTGTGTGTGTGAGAGAGAGAGAGAGAGAGAGAGAGAGAGGAAGAGAAAGAGAGAAAGAGAGAGAGAGAGAAACTGAGTAGGAATTCACATTCATTATTTAAAGTTTATCCCTGAGAAAGTTAATTCATACGTGGTTAGTGAACCATGGCTTCAGACTATGTGGGCTTTATGGTATTTGACCAAGAAGAGTCCAAAAAAGAATGGGGAACTGTCCACCACCGCAGTTCTGAAATTAAGAGCCACAGAACACTGCCCCACTACCACATCCACATCCCAGTTTGACATTTATAACCTACATGACTTGGAATAAGCTACTTCATCTTCGTAAATCTCTGCTTCACAGTCCATAAGACTGTGATAACAATAGCATCTACTTCTTTGGAATTTCTATAAAAGAAGATATAATACATTTCCTGGACAACTATTTATTAGGCAGTTGAAGGGACAGTGTTCATCTTTATTTCAAAGTATTACTTCTGAAATGGATGCATGAACCCTGATTTGTTAAATGGGGACACGAGCATTGGCTCATGAACTGTTAGGTTTCACAGAGCAATTTAAGCCTTTTGATTTGTAACCTTTCTAAACTGTATCTGTCAAAGGTATGCCAATGCACCAATTCATAGATTCTTGAAAGGAATATGAGAAAATAATAAGCAAGTGGTTTCCTTAAATCACAGCCTGTTCTATTGGGAGCATGCAGAAAGGTGGGTTTCTTATTTCCTGTACTGATGTACTTATTAATTTGTACATCTGTGAATTTATGTGTTTGTTCTCCACTAGTCTCAGGGATTACAGTAAGTGTTGGGATAGTATATTACTTGAAATAACTTATAGACTTAAGATATTCCTAAAACTATAGCAAAACATATTAAAATAGAAGACAAATTGTAATAGTGGGCTGGAGAGGTAGCTCAAAAGTTAATAGCAGTTGGTGCTCTTGCAGGGAACCCTGGAAGGCTGGTTCCCTATAATCACAAATTTCCAGTTCATGAATATAATGTCCTATTCTGGCATCTGCAGCCACCAGAGATGTAAGGGAATGTAAGAACATACATGTTGGCAAACACCCACACAAAACAAATTAAAAAATAAATAAGTTGAGAAAATGAAAAAAAAACTTGAATCTGGTGACCAAACCCAGGAGTGGCAAGAAAATCACCAATGAATTATTTGAAGACCTTTTGAGCAAATATCTATTTGTAATACTTCTCACTATATTTGATTAGTTAATAAATATTTTTGTCTATTTGTGCTTCATGAGATAAACATTTTTTCTATCTAATATAAAGAACCTAGCCTTGCACCCTGGGTTCTTATTTAGGTATCCTCTCTGAATAAAGGATTGGATCTGTGAACTTATATGTTGATTTAAAACAGATTTCTCCAACCCAAAGCTACAATATTGCACCTATTATAGAGAAAAATCACAAAAGAAAATCAGTGCAAACTAAGGTTGGATAGATGGGAGATTTTCAACCCCTTCAGTTATACAAGATTGGCTAACAAACAAAGTCCTGGAGCTGTAAAGCAAAGGTCAATGTCATCCCAAATGTGTTGGTGAATGCTACAGTGAAGCTTTGATACTGAGGCCGTGCTATTAAACACCAAAGGGCATTCAAACTAAAGATGTTTTTAGGAGAAATATTTTCCATGTCTCCTTGTAAAAAGTAGAAGTTCTCTTCTGTGTTTTCCATGCCATTTGTCAGAATCTTAAAATTTCAGGTTCTTTGTATATTGTTGACATTTAATTTTCTATAAAAGAAATGTCATTTGATATGCTTACTCATAGATACATTTAGAAATTAGTATTTTGTTGTCTTTTCAAGGTGTATCCTTATAAGATGGGATTGATGAAATATACTACTTTTATTAATGAGAGTTGTGTGTAAGAAAGATAAAGTCCGGGTGGCTGCTGATATTTCCTTCAAGTTTTTTTTTTTTCCTTAACAGTGAAAACTTGCTTTTAATTTGAATGTTTTGCTTTATTTTAATGTTATGTTTTAAGAGATTGAAATAATAAAAATGTGTAAGGCACAAATCACACAGGCCATATAGAGTCAAAACAACGGGTAGTAAAAGATTTTTTTCTCTGTACAAAACATTTTGTTTGGAGAACAATAATTAATTGTACAGCAAATTAATTTAAAATGCAACTGAGCCAAATTTCTTCCAATAAAATGATCTCCCTTCCCCACCTCAGTGGATTAGCCATGCCTTCCCCCACCCCCAGGCTCTCGGTGTTATTTCTGGTATCGATTTTAGCTGATGAAAATTTAATAATCCTTTCTTTGGAATTGTGTGCAGCTTTTATCTCTTGAGCATCCAAAGGAAAATAAAATCTAGCTTGTGTCAGAGTTATGTTTTAGATGGAGGAATTGCTTGTATAGATTTTTTAATCTGTTAAGAAATGTAGTYGTGGTGTTAGTGGCTCTTCACTGTTACATAGTGAAGGAAGAGCTATGCATGATCATAAAGCACTCATAAAGCTTGGAGATGAATAAAGAAGATGGGAAAATAGGAGTCATGGAGATATTAGCAACTGTTCATGGGAAGTTTCTTGTATGAAAAATTCATAAAAGAGTAAAACCACAAGGAGACTATCCTGACACATTTTAAACTATGAAGAAAGGACCACCTAAGAGGAAAGCCATGCCTCACTATAGACACACACAAAAAACCTCAATCTATATTTCTAAGAGAAAAGTCAGAACACAAGTTCAAAAAGAGTATTATTAATGGCTTAACCACATGCGCTCATTTCTTCACTGCCAGACTTATTTTGTTCGCTACTCAGGAAGCCTGCTTCAGAGGCAGGAGACCTGATCATACCGCCTAACACCTGCCCAATTATGCCACGCTGTGYTCTAATCTCCAGTTGGGCATTTGAGGAGAGCATTGACCTTGGAAATCAGTTGAGATTGCTTGGCGCACACATTTCAAATTTACCATCTTCAGACACAATGCTGCTGTACTTGGAGTAGCATTCACACAGCTAGTTTGGAGACGATATTGCTCCTGGGTTTAGAAAGAAATGTTGATTTGATTTGGAGTTAATGAATGATGAATCTGTTCTATGATGATACATCAGCTTCACGCTAAGAAGTGAAGCTTCAGAATATCATTATGGAACTCAAGTTGCCAGACTAAGTTGTTTGACTTTAATTGAGAAACCTCCTCGGAAGTCTGCTCTACCCTGGGACAGAATGCACAAAGTATACACAGCACAAATAAAAGCAATTAGACTTACCACCTTGGATTTGATGGTCTGCCTCCTCAGCATGCCTGATTAGGTTCCAGTCTCAAAAGACAACTTTGTGCAGTAGCTTAACTGTTTCTCCTCCAGGTAAGAAGTGCAGCTAGGAGGCATAACTTGCCCTGGAACATAAACAGGGCTATTTCTCCAGTGCCACATATGGTTTTATAATATTTTGTATACACGGTCAAGTCATGTTTGGCTTTATAAGAGTCTCAGCTACATGGAAGGATTGTAGCCCCCCCTGGCCCATTTTTATAGAGAATATCATTCTATAAAATTAATTATCTACATGAAAATTTCTACATGTATACCTAAGGATTTCATTCACAGAAGCCATATTTCAGTTACTCTGGTCTGCAGGTATATCTTGTAATGTTTTCATTGACACATAATAAGTAATAGTTTATCATATTTGCTGCTTTCTATTTTTCAAGTGAGATTTATGAGCAATAAAGAGGCTTTTAGTAATTTTTTCTTGAGGTTTTCTAAGTAATTAAGACTTAAATATACATGTTGTTTGTTCAAATTTCATTGTGAAAATAAATTTAATCATGATATATTTTAACTCTAACACACACACACACACACACACACACACAAGTCACACCTATACTAATTCTCCATATTTTGACTATAGGCTTTCTCGCTTGGTGTGTCAGAATATATATCACAGTATATAAAGCACCATAACTTTTTGCTACTCAGTTTCTCTTTTGGCAGTTTCATGTACCCCTACGAGAAATTCTGCTTTCATCCGTGAGATGTAGAGTTTGGAAATCATCACTCCCTTACAACCAGGGAAACTGAACACACTGAACATAAATAATTTTGTAAGAATTTATTAAAGAACAAAGCGCACATTGCAAATTATAGTCCTAAAATATAGAGAAAAA
>BDUI01051024.1:2190-13517 GCA_002335545.1 Apodemus speciosus | reverse complement strand
TGGGCAACACCCTCATTCTGGCTGTGATCAGGAAAAACAATTCTCTGCACCAGCCTATGTTCTTGTTCCTGGCTATGCTGACACCTCTCCGAGCTTGGTGTCTCTGCTTCGACCCTGCCCACTGTGCTCAGCATCTTTCTGCTTGGTGCCAATAAAATCTGCTTTGAAGCCTGCCTTTTGCAGATGTTCTCCATACATTCATTTTCCATCATGGAGTCAGGAGTTCTTCTAGCCATGTCTGTGGACCGCTTTGTCGCCATCTACAGCCCACTCCGCTACACCGCCATCCTGACTCTGCCCCGTATTGCTGGTACCAGTGTTACACTTGGACTGAAGAGTCTGTTACTCATGTTCCCCTTGCTTTTCTCCTAAAGCGTCTGCCTTTCTGCGGCCACAATGTGCTTTCCCATTCATATTGTCTTCACTCAGATCTAATCCAGCTGCCCTGTGGAGACACTCGTCCCAACAGCATTCTGGGACTTTGCATCGTGACTTCCACTTTTGGGCMGGACTCACTGCTCATTGTTGTCTCTTATGTGCKGATCCTGTACACGGTGCTAAACATTACCTCTGGGGAGGGGCGGAGGAAAGCTCTCAATACCTGTGTGTCACATATGTGTGCCGTTCTTGTGTACTATGTACCTATGATCAGCGTGGCTCTGGTGCATCGCTTCAAGAACCATGCCATACCTGCTGTCCGCCTGCTGCTGGCCAACATCTATTTTCTGGTACCACCAATGCTCAATCCCATCATCTACAGCGCTAAGAACAGGCAGATTCGCCTGTTCTTCAAAGAAAATATTAAAAGACTAGTCCACCAATTGGAGGCTCCCAAAACCAGTCATATTACCAAAAACAGTATAGAAAGAGAGAGCTATTAGTTTAAAATGCTAGAAAACTTGAAAGTATCTCATGTTGATGAATGCGTGGAGAACAAACATTGCCATGCAGCACATGCGACAATCTAAATTGATAGTTTGCTCATATGTTCTTAATCCAATAGATCCGATACTCAGGCATGGCATAGATTTACAGTCTGTTTCATTATTATGGCTGATACTTAAAATCAAATTCTCTCTAGCAATATTCGAGATAGTCTATTTTGTTTTGCTCAAGTGAAATATTAGGATTGTAGATAGCTCATCAGTTAAGAGCACATACTACTCTACCAAGGGACAAAATTTGGTTGCCAGAACCCACCCAACCACCTGTAACTGCAGCTCCAGAAAATTTGTTAATGTCCTCTTTTCAATTTCATAAGAATCAGAAGCACTCAGATGCACACACAAAATAAGTAAACAGATAAATAAGTAAATAAATAAACAATATAATCTTTCTTAAAGATTATACCCAGTGCTCTTTTCTTCTTTTAAATTCTGTTTTGTGTAGGCATTTTTTGTTTGTTTGCATGGTTATTTTCTAAAGAGAGAGAGAGAAAAAAAAGGGGGTGTGGAGATGGGTGAAAGGGAAGGAGGTGAGGGAGAGGAAACCCCAAATGGAATATATCGTATGAAAAAAATTCAACAACAACAAAACTATTCTCACACATCATAAATGGATAAATAAGTAAACTATACTGTGGAACATTCTATATTAGTCAAAATGATGCTAGAACTTAGAGGTACTCATAAGTTAAGCAAGAAATTGCAAATTTTATATTAAAATGGTGATTAATTAATCAACTTGACTATTTATTTTAAAAATGCATTCAATTTATAAATAATAATGGCTATCTGGGGGAATCCTGCAATAGTAAAGAAAAGAGCAAACAGAAATAACACTTTACATATACTCTTTGTGTTTTTTCAAAAATAAGTTATCCAATTGTCTCTCTTGTTGCCATAATTTTATTTTTCCTCATAACCTGTGTATTATATATAGAGAGAGATTTAAAAATTATTCAAACTGCAGTCACTGATAAGTGGATATTAGCCCAGAAGCTCTGAATACCCAAGACACAACTCACATATCAAATCATTCCCAAGAAGAAGGAAGGAGAGAGCCCTGGTCCTGGAAAGGCTTGATGCAGCATTGTAGGGGGTTACCAGGAGAGAGAAGAGTGGGAGTGGGAGTGGGAGAGGGTTGATTGAGGAATGGGCAGAGGGAAGAGGGCTTATGGGACTTAGGGGTAGGGGGGAACTGGGAAAGGGGAAATCATTTGGAATGTAAACAAAGAATACAGAAAATAAAAACTTACTCAAACATTGGGACAATTAGAAACACAAATTCATGTAACTGAGAGTATACATGGCTAATGACAGAGTGAGGCACTGTGGACATTTATAGGCTTCTGTATGCTAGAAAATAAGTTATTTAGCCTGCTAAAGCTTATGGATATAGGGGTGACCAACCACTCCCTGGCTAGTCTTGAGACTACCCCACAAGAATAAATTCAGACTTAGTCAACCTGGTCCAAACCCCATAATTTGAGAGGTCAAAGCCCCTTGGAAGAGAACTGATGGTTGTAGTTTTGCTGGTCATGTTGTCAGGTTGCCTTCTGAGCATCTATCTTTACACTACAGATTAGTGCTATTCTCAACTTTGATCAGAGGAGCTTATTTTCCAGTGGGAAATGGTTTATAACAAGACTCGACTGATTAGAGAGCCGAGGATAGACAACTAGGAATACTTAGAAGCAGATAGGCCACCCGTATGACACCCACTGCCAGCTCAGGGAACATCACAAAAGAGGGACAGAAAGAAGGTAGCATCACAAATAGGGAAGAGTGCTATAAACTGCTGTTCTGGACATGACATAGATTTCACACTCATGAACTCACAGTAGTTAAGGTAATATGCACAAAGTTAAGCCAATTAAAATTACAGCAGAAGGAGGGAGAGCTTCCAAGGCCCCATCCCTTGCTGAAGAGCTATTGGCAATCAATGACTTTTGGGGATGAGAGAGTTACTTTTCCTTGCAAGTGGGGTCATTTTTAGGTTGTCAGTGCAAAAGTAAATGTTTCTACTCACATGCATTTATGGACCTCACAAATTAACTTTAGGGATTATTATTTTAAAAAAGGACAAGAAATTGGGAGGGATATGTGGTGGGAGAGAGTTGGAGGAGATTAGAGGAAGGATTGTGGGTAAATACAATTGAGATATGTTGTTTAAATGAGTGAAATTTAAAAAAAATAAATTACTATTTTAAATGGCACCAAAAAATTTTATGTAGATACACATTGAGATAATGAGAAGAGCAAAAAACATGGATATGCGCACTAGACATCCTCAGAATTTGAAATGTGATGCTTCAGAAGAACTTGCACTGAGCTGACATCATTGTGACATAATAGACCAGATGTCAATAAASTTTCTTTTAAATATTTTTAATAGCTGAGTAGTATTCCATAGTGTAAATGTACCACATCTTCTGTATCCATTCCTTCGTTGAGGGATATCTGGGTTCTTTCCAGCTTCTGGCTATTATAAATAAGACTGCTATGAACATAGTGGAGCATGTATCCTTATTACATGCCAGGGAATCCAGAATACTACTCAACTATTAAAAACAATGAAGTCATGAAATTCTTAGGCAAGTGGGTGGAACTGGAAAATGTCATCCTGAGTGAGATGACCCAATCACAAAAGAACACACATGGTATGCACTCACTGATAAGCAGATATTAGCCCAGAAGCTCGGAATACCCAAGAAACAATTCGCATATCAAATGATGCCCAAGAAGAAGGAAGGAGAGGCCCCTGGTCCTGGAAAGGCTCAGTGCAGCAGTGTAGGGGATTACCAGGACAGGGAAGCGAGAAGGGGTTGATTGGGGAACAGGGGGAGGGAAGAGGGCTTCTGGGACTTTCAGGGAGGGGGGATCCAGGAAAGGGAAAATAATTTGAAATGTAAATAAAGAATATGTCAAATAAAAATAAAATAAAAATAAATAAATAAATAAATAAATATTTTTGACCACACTTCAAATGTTCTATTCACCTGTAGTCACTTCAAGGAGCCACCAGGACTGTTTCCCATTCCCTGCTGATAACAGAATGCTTTCCTCTTTGTTGTCTCATTTAACTAGTCATCCATGAACTGTTTGTCTTAATGTCTGTCAACACAAGACTGTTTCAATCCCAGCAAGGCATGGCTTTCATCTTTTTTTCTCTTACTACACATATGCACTGGTCTGTCTCTGTCATGTATGGAACATAGCAGACACTTAATAAATACTTGGCTAATGAACAAATAAATTTCTGAATTAATAAATACATTAGATAGATAGATAGATAGATAGATAGATAGATAGATAGATAGATAGATAGATAAATAGATAGATAGATAGATAGATAGACAGATCATAGATGTTTGTCCTTTGTGTTTTTATCCTTCTACTGGTTGCATCATTCCAATTAATGATCCTATATGTCTCTTACTCTTTGTCCCCTTTTTTCTCCATTAACTATAATTTTTTACTTCTCTTATTTATGTTTGTATTTTTGCTACTCAACAACTTCATAAATGTACACAATGTGTTCTGATTACCCTCTCTGAACTCCTTCCTATCCCCATCCATATCCCTCACTGCTCATCATTTGTTACTGATGCATTTGATGAGAGTGATCATTGTCTTCAGTGACTGAAGACCTCACCAGACTCCAATAATACATTGTTCCACTCCACGTGTTCACATATATGACCTAGTTAAACTAAGTGGGTCACAAGATAGTTTTTAACTTTTATCTTCCTTTCTAAGGAAATACTAAAAAAGAAAACCCACAAATGAACAAAACAACAACAACAAATGAGAGCATCCTGGTTGAAAAAAAGTAAACACTGAACTTACCAATAAGCACTTGCAGTCTTGGTATAAACCTGATTTTCAGTGAACATTCCAAGGAACATTTGGAAGACTTTTTCAAGGACAYATGCATAGTTTAATCTTAATCATAGTTAGATAATCTGTGGTTATAGCTGAAGACTTAGAATGGTATATTTGGAGGGAGATTGTTGTTGTTGCTGCTGCTGTTGTTGTTGTTGCTGCTGCTGCTGCTGCTGCTTCTGTTGTTATATATCCTGACCACAGTGTCTCCTTCCTCCTCTCTTCCCAGCCTCTTTAACCAACCTCCCCCAACTCCCCATACAATCCACTCCTGTTCAGTTTCTCTTTAGTAAAGACCAGCCTCCCTGGATATCAACTGGCCGTGGCATATTAAGTTGCAATAAGACCAAGCATCACCTCTCCTATTAAGGCTAGACAAGGCAACCTAGTGAGGGGAAATTGTCCCAAAGGCAGACAGCAGAGTCAGAGACAGCCCCAGCTCCCGCTGTTAGAAGTCCCACAAGACAATCCAGCTTGACAACTGTAACGTGTGTACAGAAGGCCTCAGTCAGGCCCATTATGGGCCCAGCATAGTTTATTCTGTGAGTTTTCTTGTGGTTTCCTTTACCTTTCTGCCTCTTACAGTTCTGCCTTGGAGAATGTTTTAAGTGGGAAGAGAATATATTGAACATGTGTTTAAAAGACTTCAAAGCGTCTTGTTCAGTCTCATACTATATTAACTAATAGTGTTATTTTTCAGGGACAATTAGCCAAGAAAATATTCAAATTCATAAGCACATAACTTTTAAATTMTTCACCATTAAACAACTTAAAATTGTTTAAATACATAAGATGTGGCAGTAAATAATTTAAGCTGAAGATTTGAGCATTGGTTTTTAGTCTAATAAAGTATTTATCTTAATGGCCAGTGGCTCCTTTATCCACAGAGATAGCTCATTGCTGCTAATGACTTCTGCTCTTCGCAAAGCCATCCAATCTACCCTCTGTGCTCCATCTCTGTCCCACCTATCAAACCCCTTGCAGTGAGGAAACCTGAAGAATGCAAACATTCTTTTCTCCCTTCCTCTGACACATTGAAATCCATGCTAACATTCTATCATTTACTTGCTTTCTCTCCAGCTCAGATTAGGAGCTCCTAAGAAGGATAAGAATAAAAGTAGGCTCTATTTTTCTTTTACAACCTGTAATTTACTCTAGAAATCTACATGTCTTCTTGTTGTTGCTGCTGTCATTGTTTCTAATAATCTGTCCTGAAAATGAGTTAATCACAATGACTTTGTGAGATCTCCTTTCAGCCAGACCATGAACTTATACGTCTAAGAGTTGAAAGAGAGTACATTCTACACTTTGCTTTTCTTCTTCTCTGGAGTGATTGAGCCCAGTCTAACCTACATGCCTAGTCTTGGGTACATGGTACTCAACAAATGAAAAGTTCTTTTACTAAACTACTTAGTATGGCAGACAAATTCCTATTTAGCATGAGATCTGCACTGATGTGCGATTCTTCAAAGTGTTGTCTAGGTACTATGCCCACATTGTTTATTCTTCTAACCATTTAAGTGTGTCATATAAATATTTTGCTATCTGTCTTCCTAGAAAACATCCCAGCATTTCCTCGCATTTATGAAGGAACATTTCTTGGAAGACTCAACTGATGCTCACGTTTATGTCAGTCTTTGTAAGATGCAACATATCGTCTTCTCCAGTAACGCCTGTTGGGTACTTTTCTATTATCATCTCTACCCGTCAACCGAATTCAGTGTCAATGCAGTCTTTAAATACCTTTTCTTACCAGGATGATAGAGCTTGTTGCCCTGAATCTGTAAGATATCAGAATATCTCTTCGTATTTGCTGTATTCTTATACTTAGTAAAGACTTTCATCTAATTTTTCCACTTTTTTCTCAGTCTCTCAGGCCACTTGACTTATAATATCTAGATTTTGTATATATTTGCATATACCTATCATTTAAAGCATTTTTGCTAACTATACAACTATACACAGCCTTCTTCTCTCTTGTAAAACTAGCGACACAAAGAGAATACTTCCCAAACAATCTTAGTAAATCTTAAAACTGGATTAGGATGAATTTTTAAGTAAATATATGTTTAAACAGTATTTCATCTATAACTGATACAATAATTAAATATACTTATATGATCTTTCAACACAGTTACAAACTAGATGATTGAATCAAGATAATGTAGCATATCCATCCCTTAGCATTTCTGTGTGGTGATAGTATTCACAATCCTCTTTGTATCTCTTTTAAAAGAAGCAATACATTAAAATAGGTAACTGTAGTTACCTATTATGCAATAATAGAACACCCGGATTTGTTCTTTCTTTCTTCCTTTTTTAAATATAAAATTATATATCTGACCAAGCTCTTCTCATCCCCCCATCATTGCTTTCCTTAGCCTTTTGTAATTTTTATTCTTACTTTAATTTCTATATGACTATTTTTGGATAACATAATGTCCTCCAAACGTTTGATTTCATTTTCCATTGTAAGGATGTAAAAATGTTCTAAGTAATTTTCATATATTCTTTATTTAATCATCATAGAAGATAACTACATCCATATTCATTTTCACACCCATGTTTTATTTCCTTAGGGACATTTGATATTGAGAAAGCAGTATGATTACTTAGATAATTGCTCTTCAGGGAGCCTGACTCTGTCTCTTTTATTCCACTGATGGAGCTTCTGATTGGCTTTAAAAGATGCAAGGCATCATTCTAGCCACAGATCTATGAAGCTAAGAATGGTCACCAAGAACTTGCTGAAGTGAGCTTCTCTCTGGTCACATGCAATATTAAGTGGTAAGTGCTCAAGCTTATGGTCTCCCATCCCTTTATCCTAAAGCAGCTTCAGAAAGATTTCAACTTCCATCCCTGGTCAAAGCTCTGTGGATTTTTCCTACTGATAGGCACCACTTTAACTTCCTGAACATGGAGGTTGAATAACAAGAGCCTAAAGACAGATACGGGCAAGTTAATAAAACAAAGTCATAGGTCTTAGGTTCCAGAAATAGTTCTTGTAGTATATCACTTAGGGTACCTCATGCAATTCATGCATCTTGTCAGGTGCTGATCTGTTAATGGAAACTGTATGTTTTCTTGTTTCCCACATAAATGCAGTGATAGCATCAGTCAAACAGTAATAGGAAAGAATAGTATAATTAGGTAACTGGAGATAAACTAATCTCTCAGAGTATATAGGTGATGGGGACATGAGAAATAAGTACCAATGGCTAACATAACACGTGGCTTATTTGGAGAATAATGAATGATTGAACATCTCTGGGAAGATAGTAATGGCCATCACACCTTGCACTTTAAATGGGTGAGTTGTATACATAGATGAATTATATTTCAATAAAGCTTCCACAGAAACCAATGAATAAATTAGTAATTTTCATCAGAAAAAAAGATTGTGGGCAAGAAATACTAATATTTACTTGTTGCAAAGAGCTTATGATAAATACTAAGACATATTGTCTGAGGTAGAGAGTAACATTGCTATCCTGAACAGTAAAGAAACAAATATACATATAGGTAAAAGATGTACGTTACATAGGAGTCACCTCCCATCCTGTCCAGTTCCAGGACTTTGGGACTTAGTGTATCCCATTCTTGTCTTTCTGTTGATATTTTCTAAACTTTTATTCTATTCTAAGCTGTTTGTTTTTAATCTCTGCAGCTAAATGATCCCTTTTATCACCTCATTCTTTGAAACACATCCTAAACTCAGGAGATGTGTTAAGATGTCTTTCAAGAACAAGTGCTACTGCATGACTGCAGGGATAGGAGAACAGGGATGAGGAAAAATATATAGATAATATAATAGAAAAAATCAGTAGAGAACAAAGGGCAGGGAAAATAAGGAAAGAGGGCCCCTTGTTCCCAGAATCTACCAAGATCTATCTGCTCACTCAGGTTTCTTGAGGTGTGGCAGGCAAGATACAGCTGCGATAGGGTCTAGGATTCAGTAAACTAAGTCAAGAGAAAGAGCTTTTTGGTCCAGGAGACGAAAGCATAGTCCACTTAAGAAACTAAATGTTGAGACTTGTGTTTTTACACGTTCTGGTGTGTGTACCATCACTTGCTCTGGGGCATTTATTTGCTCCTGACTCTCTCTTCCTTAAACTGCAGCACAGCCCACCATGTAAACCTTTCCCAAATGTGATATGTACTGAGTTAAACTGCATCAGAGATTGATGAGTACCAGGATCCTGTGTATAGTAGGAAAATGAGAGCTATGCTTTTTCATTGCTATCTTTGATATTTTCATAAAAGATTATAAAGCCAATGATTTTTAAGATCCCAATGTAAACACAGTTTCTGTCACATGGACTTTGGCGGTGATTTTTTTTCCTGTCAGGCATGTTCATCCTGTTGACATTGCACACGGTATCATTATCTACAAAGTTGACAGTTAAAACTGCAAAATTAATTTGCAAAAAAATTAACTACAAAAAGCATTGTAATATTTTAAGATGGTTTATGTTTTTACATTGGTTCACATGCATATTTACCCTCAGACATGAATCCCACAGGCAGCAAGTTAGGCACCTTGGCAGGATACGCCTAACTTCTCCACATAACCTGGAAACTTTCTGCTGATCCTTGCATCTGAGCTGAAATATTTTTTTGTAAGTAAAGCTTTCTATGACTTTTAAAACTAAATCAATTTCTTTTAGGACTTTCTCACAGAATCCTGAACTTTTCCATCCCAGAATGAAATATAACTGAGAAGAAGGCTTCGGGATACTTAATGGCCGTGTCTGAACAGCAGAAGAGTACATGTGTTCTTTGTTTTATGGCTAAAAGTTGCAGAGACTTCCAGAGTAAGTCCAGAACTCTATACTTTCTTCATCATATGTGGTGACTGGTGGAAAAAAGTGCTATTTGGCTTTAGGCAAGTACTAAAGAGAGAACTTAAAAATACCTCACTTAGAATATGAATTCTCTCTATTGCAATGGCTGTAAAAAAGATTCACACCAGAGAATTTATAATTTAGGCTTGTGCATGTGTCAGTAGATAAGCAGAGCATGGGAAAGGGAAAGCTTGCATTGATAAATGAGTCAAAAATCTACCGTGAGGAGTCCTTCTTATTCTCCCTGTCCAGGGTGCTTCTGTGATGCTGTACTAGCCCAAACAACRTTCTGCTAGGAAAGTGGTTTCTCATCTGATGACAGGAAAACATTTACTGAAAATTTGCTTAGACTATTAGTATTGTTTCTGTTGTGAGTTCAGTGATGCTCTAAGATAACAAAAATAAAAAATCCCTAACAAAGAAGCTTAGCAGTTTTTTAAGACCRTCAGTCAAAATATTCTGGATGCTATCATCATAGTATTTTCATRAGCTATGAAGTCTTTTACAAATAAGCGAACCTGGCTTCTGACACCTTCTCCATCATCTGGTCAATTGGACACAGTCTTTCTAGTTACTTGCTCCAGGCTGTATTCATTGCCACCATCTCAGCTTTGCCTTGTTCCTCCATCATTCACTACCTACTCATTGGGATTTTAAAAGTAGTTATCTTGTACTTAAATATTTATTCACCTATTCCTCTATTCACCTATTGCAAACATTATTTTATATAATTCTGAGATTGCATATAAATTGTCTCCTAAGTAGCTTCCTACAGCCAAGAGTGGCCACATGAGCACAAGACAGCTATTTCCTTCTTAGCAATTTGGATGCCTACTTTTTCTCCATCTATAACTTCTTCATGACAGAGAAAGAAACTCCTTTACAATGAAAATATCTGGATGGGAATCAACTGTCAATTTTGAAAAATAAGATCTTCAGTCACATSAATCAAAGTTTGCTTTCTTCCCTTTTGTTGATTCCCAATTATTTTTTCCCAACATCATATAATCTCAGTAGTTTGTGACTTTTGRGGTGGTGCTTCCTCCATAGGATGAGATTTCAGCATGAAGAATTCCAATAGCTCTGTGGGGTTCTTACCTACAACATTCATTTTGGTTGGCATCCCAGGACTGGAGACAGAGCACATCTGGATATCCATCCCCTTCTGCCTGATGTACATCATCATCTTCCTTGGGAATGGCACCATCCTTCATGTCATCAGAACAGATGCTTCCCTGCATCAGCCCATGTATCTTTTCCTTGCCATGYTGGCATTGGCTGAGGTTGGTGTCTCTGCCTCCACTATACCAACGGTGCTAGGGATCTTCCTTTTTGATACTTCAGAGATTACCTTTGAAGCATGCCTTCTCCAAATGTTTTTCATCCATTCTTTCTCTATTATGGAGTCAGCTGTGTTGCTGGCCATGTCTGTGGACCGCTTTGTGGCTATCTACAGCCCACTACGTTATACAACTATCTTGACACTGCCTCGCATCTTTGGCACCGGAGCTGTCATTGGACTGAAAAGTATCATACTAATGTCCCCATTGCCTATACTGTTAAGGAGACTGCCCTTCTGTGGCCACAATGCTCTCTCTCATTCCTATTGTCTCCACCCCAATCTTATCCATCTACCTTGTGGGGACATTTCTATCAA
>BDUI01051014.1:0-18323 GCA_002335545.1 Apodemus speciosus | reverse complement strand
GCCTTTAATCCCAGCACAGCTTTAAGGCCTCAGGCAACAAACAGATCTCTGTGAGTTCAAAACCAGGCTTGTCTACAGAGCTAGTTTTAAGACAGCCAGTTGTACTCAGAGAAACCCCCGACTCAAAAAAAAAAAACAAACAAACAAACAAAAAACAAAAAACAAAACAAAACAAAAAAAAACCTAAGTGTGTGTGAGGGGAGATGTATGTAAGAACAAACAGAAACAAGACAGAGGAGGAAGGGCTGGAGGGGTTTAAAGTGTTAGTCCAGGTTGAAATAAAAGAGAACCGTAAGAAAGGCAAACACTCGGGGCATACTGCTGTCCTTGTCTGTCTGGGCCAGCATGCCCAGAATGACCAGCTTACCAGCATGGCCGGCAGCCTGGGTATTCCAAAGCTSAWCTTTAATGTTCTACCAGCTTGGACYAATACATCACTCCCACCCAAGTTCCAGATCCTCATCTGTACCAAGGAGATCTTAGCATAGTAAACATTTCTATAAACTCGTGTGTGCACCCTAACACATCAAGACATGGGCAAACTTACATAAATTGTTAAAAGGAGACTGCTCCCACAGCCAGGCCATTACAAGGAAGGTCACTCATGGTGGCCCTCTTCCCATAGGAAGAGGCTGAAAACAGGTTATAAAGAAGGGCATTTCTGGTCATCCGGCTTCCCACACCCTTCCAGGGAGAAGGAGACAGTAAGCGACCCCTCCCTCACTCAGAGCAATGCCTCAGCTGAAAGGAAGAACTAGCAGTTTCCAGAGTTCCCCCTCCCTCGTACCGGGTTTGTTTCTGCAGAGAAAATGGTAGGCTGATACTTCCTCTTTAGAAGGAATGCTAAAAGGAAAGGTTATCCAGTTGGGACTGCCACTCCAGCAATGGCCGAGGTCGGAAGAGCTGTAGGAGTGGGCGTGACCACACAGGGACAACTGCTTCAGAGGGACTCCAACTTTCTGAATATCAAACAGGAAGTGGTGGCTATTTYACGCCACAACACCACACCTATGAAGTCMATTACTCAAAGGTCTGTCGAATTCCTAGGCACTCCAGCGTCCCATTACCACAGCTGACAGCAATAGGCAAAGAACAATGGTGGTGACTGACACCAGGTAGATTTTGATCARTCCCTACAATCCAGAACTCATTTGTTATTGAGCCTGTCAGACAAGCCACAGATACATTCAAGAAATCAAATTAAGCACCCTGATTAAAGATGCAATCCTTTATAACTAGGACTAAATAATTCTGTTCTGCCAGCTTTGCCAACCAATTACTTCTGTAACTGAATATTCTGCCTCTCATTAAATCAATTACTTAAAATCTCACTTTAACATACAAGTCAGATAATGTTTTCAATAAACTTGTTACCAGCAGGTCACCATTTTGAAACCCCTGAGGCTTCTCCAGGAACTCTTTTATTCCCGGCTTCTACGAAACTATCATTCTGTATTTAGAGTTTCATATTCTTTCTATGGAAAAATAAGCCATCCTTCTAAATTCACAGAACAAAAGCAGCTGTCACTTCAGAAGTTAATGACTATGTCTATGTAATTAATCATCTATAAATGTTCCCTGTTTTCAAAGAGCTCAGTCATCCCTGGTAGTCAGTCCTTTGCCATCAGTGAGCGGGCCTCGCAGCCCTGTCTCCTTCTCGCATGGCTCCGGGTCACTGCTGTGAAGCCGAGGCAAAGCCCGATTACCTGGGAGTCAGTACCCTACCATGGACTTGGGCCGTTTTTTCTTCCTTTGAAAAGTTGAAGGAGCAGAAAGTGCATGTGTTGCATAAATGTGCTGTATCACCTCAACTTGTCCCCAGCTGTACTGCTCATGTCCCTCCGCTCTGTGTACAAGGACTGTCCAACAAAGTCAACACGAAAATAGTTTAAAATTCTGTTATTTTTGTTTTCTACCRTTCTGTGTCTAAAAGCCACCCAGGCTTTTGTAAACCAGGCTTACAAATAGCCAAGTCCAGCAGACCATGCATGCTAAGAGCATATTCTCTCCAGGTTTCCCCTGCTCCGCTCAGGGTTCATTCTCATTTGAGAAGAAGAAAGACTACCGGGTTGAACCTCAGAGCAGCTCCTGTCCGCCCTCACAGTGGCAGCTCATCTTCACACCTTTCCCACTAAAACCTGCCACCGATTCCCCAAGATGCGCCACCTGCTGTTTCTCTTTGCCTTCCTGGTCAGCTACATGTTTATAAATATTTTAAAAAGAGAGAATGAAAGAACACCTTCTCCCTGAGTGTATGTGCCCTGGCCTATAGACAGCAAGGGGGCAAGGAAGGAAGGGAGGAAGGTGGCTTCTCCCCAGGAAGAGCGCAGCCACTCAGAGGGTGCGAGGAAGGCTCAAGGGGAGCTGGAAACAGAAAACACCATCTGCTGGGCCACAGGGTCTCCTGGACCTGGCCTGAAGGAGGAGAAATGTCTCCTGTGGGCAGAAGAGGAAGGTTAGAGAGCACGAAGAAAAGGATAGGGAAGAGAAGGAGCTGAAGAGGTCCCAGGACAAAGGGAGAAAGGGTAACAGGAATGGGAGAAATACTCTCATCGATTTTAATCTTAAACAGGGAAGGGGAAAACGTCACGGCAAGGGAGGCAGCGAGGGGAACGAGCAAGAGACTGAACAGGATTCAAGCCTTGGGGTCCCTGCGAGCTGCTACATCTGAGAGTCAGAGACTACTTAAGACAATTGAAAAGGAAATGATAAAAGTTGATGTTAGGTCTCAAGTAAATACAGCCCTTTCTAAAAACATAAAATGGTTTCTCCAAGATGCTTAAAAATTCAATTAGTTTTCATTTTTCATGAAGAAAATTCCATTATCAATAAAATGTGCTCTGAAAAATTTACAAATTTGAAATGAACATATTACTTTCGAAAATTCCCAGAAGACACTGGATGGCTTTAAAAAGAAATTAAGCATTTCGCAGGCTCACGCCCTCGTGCCCTGCCTCCTTTAGTATATAACCTTAACACAATGTAAACCCAAAGTCAGTGCACATCTACAGAGGTGTGCACACGGTTATTGGAACTCTAAAATGCTTCTTAAAGTGATATTGCATCAATGAATGCTGAATACCTTGTCAGAATGAAAGGAATACCTTAAGAAAACTCACCCTTGGCCAGCAAACACTGAGGCCATCTATCTTGTCAAAAGCTAAGGTTTCCGTTAGTGACAAACACAGTGTGGCATTGAAGCTCCACTTCGGGCAATCTGACTCCTATTACCAATTACCCAGATAACAATCCACACTGCAGAGCCCTCTTAAAGGAATTATTTAATGGGGAAATAACAAATTAATATCTTTGTGCCAATTCTCTAACTTCCTCTGCTTGCTCCATGTTACTTTAAACACACCATTTTTCCCTGCCAACAACCGAATGACGTCCTAACACACCTGTGTCTGGATGTCTCTGATACAGGAAAAAAGACAGTTTTCTAGGTGTCTATGTTTATGCACATGYTTATTTGTATATGTGTGCTCAGACATGTGCWCGCAGACGAACTTATACAAGAGTGCACATATAGGGCAGAGGTTAGCATTAAGCATCTTTCTCTGGGGCTTTTTTTTTTTTTTTAAAGAAAAAAGACAGAGTCTCTTATGGAACCTCAAGCTCGCTGTTGGAGTAGACGTAATAACCAGCAAGCCCCCGGGCCTTCCTGTCTTTCCTGCAACCCAGCACTGGAGTTACAAGTGTACCAGTGCAACTTCTACRTAGGTCTTAGGAACTAAAGTCAGGAGTTTAAGCTTGGACTACAAACACTACTGAGCCATCTCCCAGACCCCTCCAAGTCATGAACTTTTGAGGGCTTTGCAATTTTAAAATACTCTGTGAGTTGAAGACTGCCGTGGGATTTTTCCCAAGAGCAGAGGAACCCCCATAAGAGTTAAATGGTACTGTGCATGTAAAATTTGTGAGATTAAGAACAAACTTCAAATGGCTCAGCGGTTAAGAGCACTGACTGCTCTTCCAGAGGTCCTGAGTTCAACTCCCAGCAACCACATGGTGGATCACAACCATATGTAATGGGATCTGATGCCCTCTTCTGGTGTGTCTGAAGAGAGCAATGGTGTACTCATATACATAAAATAAATAAATAAATAAATAAATAAATAAATAAATAACAAATTTCAAGACAATTAAACCCTTCGTGGTAAGCACAGAAACACCTGTGTTCAAAGTTTCCTTGAATGTGCCCAAAGTAGTGATCAGATAAATCCAGGAACGCTTTGGCCCTGACTCCAAAATGTGTCTTTTTGCTTAAATGTATTCTCATAACATCACCATCTTCCAGTCTTAAGCATTGTTAACACCAAGTTAGTTAGTGTTTCTAATTTTAAAATTAAGTAAAAGCAGATGCTGAACTCCCACTAAATTCTTCCAGCTGCTCCTGGACCACTGGCAACCTGACTGTTTAATCTGGAGCCCACTAATGGTAAAAAGGGAAATATGTCTGCACACAAGTTAAACAAGAGGCAAAAAATGGAAACAGCCCATGAAAGTGAATCTATTCTAGCAAAACATGCAACTGACAATGGGCAGCTTTTGCCGCGGTCCATGGCTTTGAAACGTGCTTGCTTATGACATTCTTGATTCACACAAGGCTCAAGAAGCAGCACTACACAAAGCCTGTCGCTCGGTTTGTTCATCTTAGTTATACTTTCAAAGTGAGCTTCTCATACAAACAGATTCAAATGAATTCCCAGCACACCTGGGGGCATCCTTGGTGCTGATTAATTGGAGTGAGGTATCAAATAAATTCTCACACAGCAAGGACAAAATGACAGATTAGTCTGATAGCCAGGCCCTCCAGGCTGATGAGCTATGACCATCCCTCAAGGGCAGCCTGCTCTGGGTCAGGGCAGACTTGAAGGAATCTTGCAGGTTGCACGGAACTGACAGTAGCAGGTAGTGCAAAAGTGCTGTGTCATTCACAGAATGTCTGGGGCAATGAAATGAATTCACTCCTGGCTTCCTCCAGTCTGCGATGCCAAGGAACGCTGTGTTATCGGCACAGATGGAGCATAATTCTGGAGAAAAGCCTGGTGAGAACTGCAAACAACGAATCCCGGAGACACAGGCCCTCCCTGGCAGATGACAGTTAGGGAAACTATAAAAATGAGTGAGTCCCAGTGATCTTGTCTAACCAAATGTACTGTCAGAATTCTGGACAGGCAATCTGGAAACCATGCAGAGCACAGAGGCCTGACTCCAACTCTACTGTGAGACACATGCACCTGTGAGCTGCATGCTTCTGCCTTTTTGCTTATTAAGTACCAGGGATGGGGATAATCTCAGCCTCCGCCGAGGACACCGCCTGCCCAAGTAAGTGGTACAAGAGAAGATGTATTCCGAAGTATACCATGTATTAATTCTAAAATATTAAGTTGCAAAGTCAATGAGCATAAACAATTAATGCATGGAAAAATGATTAAAGAGGCATACCCATCAACATACTCAGAAGTCTCTGGACCTTTGAACTCACCCCCACAACTCTGTACAGTCCTTGGTCATTTATACCTATTGAGAGAGACAAAGTGTTAGCAGGTGGCAAGGCCACTGTATTTTAAAAGCTATCAAACAGTTGCATTCCAAAATCTCTGATAACTCACAACAGCAGCATTCCTGAGGCTATAAAAAATATTTGACCAAACCAAGTGATYGTCAAACTGGTCTTGTTAGCTTTGTCTGTGAGCTGCGACCCGAAGCTAGCCACGCGTGCGCAGCAGAATTCCACGTGGACACGGGTGCCCACAGCCCGATGCAGCGTTCACAGTGCACTTCCATTGTTTATTTACTTGCTTACATTTTTGGGGGAAGTTCAGCCCTTTTATTAATATGAGGATAGGCACACAGAAGAAAGTGTTTGGATGGTTTTTGAAGACCAAGCACTGAATCTGTGTTTTTAAAACAGAGTTGCCATATACTCCACTGAAATGAATAAATCATTCAACTTAATGTGTTCACTCTCTGTTGAAACCTGAGAACCTTGATCATAAAAGACAAAGGCAAGAGAAGTTACTCTCCRGCATAGCTTCATGTGTCAAACATGTGCAGAGCAATGTCTTCGTGTGGACTCTCCTGTGCACCAATCAGTAGTTAGATACCCGGAAGCCACCAGGAAGCTACAGTGAGGAATCGGGCTAGGTGAGGAAGTGTCGTGTTTTAAGCAGCACACCTTACCTGTTCCTTGAGAGACTGCCTTGAGGGGAAGGACAGGGAAGACTTCCAAGTCACCCACCGGGGGGCTGAACCAGGACTTAAGGACGGGGATCTGGGAGCTCACCAAGACGACATTACTTTTTATGTCTGAAATGCTCCCTAACGAATAAGACGTTCCAAAATGTGGCTTTGTATCCTTACTCTCGGAGAGTTCCAGCTTTCTGTGTGCTTGCTTTCTGCAGCACAAATGTTAAAGCTAACAGGAACACACTGGTTGCCAAAGAAATGTCTCTAATCTGCAGCTTTTCAGAACACAAACAGGGACTACACTCAGAACCTAACTGCATGAGGTGGCACTAAGACTAACACAGGGGCTAAAGGTCTGGGTTCAGATCTACCTAGACATGAGCACATCTGGACACCGGGCTTCTGGGTGGTCTAAGAGCGAGGGGAGCGTTCCCTATGCTATACTGGGATGGGAAGAAGATGGTGTGAACACATCTTTGTAACTCATAGCACACTACACACACAAACTTTCAGCATTCAGTCAAAATTAGTATTCTCTCCTCCTAGCATGCAGTCCTCTTATCCATTTTCCAGTGTGGAACACGTGTGGAAGCCAAAGGCTGACATCAAGATGTCTTGGCCTCAACAGCTTTCTATCTCCGTATTTTCTGAGGCAGGGTCTCTCTGATCCTACAGCTCACCGTTACAGACAGACCAGCTGGGCAGGAACAGGAACCTCATCRTCTGCACCTCAYAGCCCTGTGGTCACAGTGCACGCGGCCATGCTTGGCGTCTGTGTGGGTAAGCGTGCGGAGGATCTGAACTCAGGTCCTCAGGCCTGCGAAGTGAGCACGTTATCCGCATGGTGGGAGCTACCACTCCCACACTATAGTTTCCTTTTTACTTCTTCCTGGCAATACTGAGATGAACCTAAGCCTTCAAGCACGCCAGGGAAGCGCTGTAGCCCTCGACTTCCTTTTTTTGTTGTTCTTTTTTGTTTGTTTGTTTGTTTGTTTGTTTTTTGGATTTGGTTTTTTTGAGACAGGGTTTCTCTGTGTAGCCCTGGCTCGCCTTGAACTCAGAAATCCACCTGCCTCTGCCTCCCAAGTGCTGGGATTACAGGCGTGCGCCACCACCGCCCGGCAGCCCTGGACTTCCTTATTCCCCAGCCCTTCCTTATTCATGTCCTTCGCTTCTCAAATAGTGTGTATGTGGGGATGGGGGCTGAGGAGGTGCCATCAGTTACAGACTAAATTATGAAACAGAACCATCTACTGCTAAACTTCTACTTGAATTTCTAGTTATTACCTGTGTTTAATTTTTTACCTTTATTTCTATTTTTTATGTATATGGGTATTTTACCTACACATATATGCATACACCTTGTGCATGCAATACCCGAAGAGGCAACCACACCCCCTATGACTGGTTACAGCAGAGCCTCCATGTGGCTTCTAGGAATCAAGCCAGGATCCTCTAGAAGAGCAGTTAGTGCTCCTAACTACAAAGCCATCTCTCCAGRATCCCTGCATTTAGACAGAAGATATTTAAAAGATGCATTAAGTTCAATTATATGACTTAAACCCTTAGTAGAAAAGTTTTTGGGAACAGACAATGACCAAGCAGACAACATGAAGACATAAGAAGACAACCGCGACCCACAGACAGGGGGGAAACATACAGAACAAACCATGCTAACTTCTTACCAAAGCTTTAGCTCCCGGGGTGTGGGGGAAATCACTTCTGGTATAAATCATGCACCGTATGATCCTACGCTGTCACAGCCTGAGCCCAGAGACTGACACCCCTTCTCTCCCAATGTCTCATTAGAGCCAGGAGGGCAGAACTAGCCCACAGTCTAGACACACTTGTCTAAAACAGTGACATGTACCCCAGCTGCAGAGGATCCCCTCCGTAAGGAGAATACCTACACCTGAGGGGGAAGAACAGCACAGCCCTACCAAGGAGGAGCAAAGAGCGAAGGAAATTTCCAAGAAGCAAGATCAGAACAATTTACAAAAGGATAAAGGGCTGAGCCTAGCTCCTTCCCACACTAAGGGCTCGTCCTAGGGGTTCCAAACACCCCAGAATCACTGCTCAATTTAAGCTTATAATTACTATCAAATAATTGATCAGGCTAAGTTCATCAATCTTCGGGAGCTAGAGTTAATTATAATTATATAAAAGTGCAAAGAAACAAGAGGAAACATAGTGTTTCCTCTTTCCAAATAAATTTAAATAAAACCTGGACAAAGGCAGGCTGGAAATGGCATGTTAGACATCAAGTCTTCCAGGATTTTCTGTTTCTTCTTACTCTGTTCTTAAAGGCTGCCAACCAACCAGTATGCCTTTCATGCAGGAACATACCTGTTCACAGCAACACACCAGTTGCAGATGGTGGGAGATGTAACTGATATGCCAACTGATATGTGACTTAGCACAACTTTGCCAGCTTCCTTTCCAAAATTCCCTCTTTTAATCAAAAGATTATGCCAAATACCCAAAGTTAGAATTTTGAAATCCGCCTTGAGCTCTTCCTTATTTGTCTACATTCAGCAGGTGAGAGGACACTGGAATACTTTTCTTGTGCAAAGCACACAGAGCACATGCTAACTATTAAAATAAACATAAAGACAGCCAGAATCCATCCCACCAACACCTTTACCCTTGTCACTGGTGCAGAAACTTCTGTATAAGGTCCTCCCGCCCCATTTACCCTACACATCCACAACTGGCCCTACCCCACCTATCTACGGTACCTCTTGGAGAGTTTTACTCAGAACAGAATACAGGCTATCACCTGCAAACACTGGAGTTCAGAACGTGCTTGGTGGCTGCGTTGCGGCTGCTATCTCAGATGCCAAGCCACTGATCCTTCATGCTCCAAATTTACCCATCTGGCATGACTGTTCCCTAAACATGTGCCACGTGGGATTCGGGCTTCCCAAGGCCAAGAGCAAAACGGGTTCTCATTCACATCTAATCCAGGAAAACCTCAATTTTCTCATACCACCTCACAGTACTCTGCCTGTTTTTTTGTTTTTTTTTNCAGCTGCAGAGGATCCCCTCCGTAAGGAGAATACCTACACCTGAGGGGGAAGAACAGCACAGCCCTACCAAGGAGGAGCAAAGAGCGAAGGAAATTTCCAAGAAGCAAGATCAGAACAATTTACAAAAGGATAAAGGGCTGAGCCTAGCTCCTTCCCACACTAAGGGCTCGTCCTAGGGGTTCCAAACACCCCAGAATCACTGCTCAATTTAAGCTTATAATTACTATCAAATAATTGATCAGGCTAAGTTCATCAATCTTCGGGAGCTAGAGTTAATTATAATTATATAAAAGTGCAAAGAAACAAGAGGAAACATAGTGTTTCCTCTTTCCAAATAAATTTAAATAAAACCTGGACAAAGGCAGGCTGGAAATGGCATGTTAGACATCAAGTCTTCCAGGATTTTCTGTTTCTTCTTACTCTGTTCTTAAAGGCTGCCAACCAACCAGTATGCCTTTCATGCAGGAACATACCTGTTCACAGCAACACACCAGTTGCAGATGGTGGGAGATGTAACTGATATGCCAACTGATATGTGACTTAGCACAACTTTGCCAGCTTCCTTTCCAAAATTCCCTCTTTTAATCAAAAGATTATGCCAAATACCCAAAGTTAGAATTTTGAAATCCGCCTTGAGCTCTTCCTTATTTGTCTACATTCAGCAGGTGAGAGGACACTGGAATACTTTTCTTGTGCAAAGCACACAGAGCACATGCTAACTATTAAAATAAACATAAAGACAGCCAGAATCCATCCCACCAACACCTTTACCCTTGTCACTGGTGCAGAAACTTCTGTATAAGGTCCTCCCGCCCCATTTACCCTACACATCCACAACTGGCCCTACCCCACCTATCTACGGTACCTCTTGGAGAGTTTTACTCAGAACAGAATACAGGCTATCACCTGCAAACACTGGAGTTCAGAACGTGCTTGGTGGCTGCGTTGCGGCTGCTATCTCAGATGCCAAGCCACTGATCCTTCATGCTCCAAATTTACCCATCTGGCATGACTGTTCCCTAAACATGTGCCACGTGGGATTCGGGCTTCCCAAGGCCAAGAGCAAAACGGGTTCTCATTCACATCTAATCCAGGAAAACCTCAATTTTCTCATACCACCTCACAGTACTCTGCCTGTTTTTTTGTTTTTTTTTGTTTTTTTTTTTTTGCCTTTTTTGTTGTTTTTGTTTTTACTTTTTAACATAATTCACAATTAATTCCTTCCAATTTGTTGTTTCATATATTTTAAAACAAGCCATAGCAATCCTGAAGCCAGGGCTGAGGGCCTGGCCTGGTCCCAGAGTCGTTCCTTATTTCCTTCACTCAGTGAAGAACTTCGACTTTATTTTCACTGTGATAAAAAAACAATGTTCCTACCCTGCCAATCTAGAGAAGCGCATACTAAACAATTATGTATTGAATGCTCCCTTTCAACTTAAAAAATTCTAAGTCCCCAAACGCATGCCGCCTTAAGTCTTTAAACAAATGTAGACGTGTACTTTACCCACAGGTTTCTCCTCCCCAGTACAGAGCTCACCTAGAAAACTACTCATTTAATTGTGTCTTCTGTTCTACTTCCATGGTCTCTTGTATACAAACAATGGGTGCAAAATATATATGTCTTGAAATTAAATTAAATTTATAAAGTTTAGGACAAAACAGAAATCCGACCTGAAAAAGTTAAAGTATATAAATCATCGTACATTTCCCAGGACATAAATGCTCACTCATGCACAGTAGTAATTTTCTAAGTTAGTAATATCCACAATGGTTACASCCACAAAGGTTTCCCGTCTTCATCAATGAGATAAAGTAAACATGGGCGGACCTCCACAGCACTGCAACGGGGAGCTAAGGCCTCTGAGAACGGCAGGTGTGCTGAAATCCACTGTGTCCCCCATAGCAGGACCTGTCTTACATTCTGCTCTGCCAGGAGCTATCCCACAGGGACGCCCGTCTTCCACAGGGAAAGGATCCCAAAGCAAGAGCAAGGCCCTGGCGCTGCCTGACTGTCTGCAGTCCGTCTCTTCTCCCAGACAGAGGGAAGCAGCTGCTCGGGCTGGAGGCCACTCTGCTGCAGGAGCGCGGGGAAGCGGCTGAACTGGCTGCACCCACTGGCTCTCGCCGAAGAAGGGAAGAGGAAGGAGAGGAAGGTCACACAGGAAGGAGCAGGAAAACACAAGACAGTAGAACTAAGAGGGGCAGAACTAAGGAGGGGTGGGAGAGGAGAGGTGGGGGAGGGGAGGGAAGGGCGAGATCCCTTCTATTGTATAACAAACAAGCACACACTAACAAAGAGAAAAGTCGAGGGCTAGTTTAGTTTTTAACTGTGCTATAAAATTTAAACCTAATTCCAAACTAGCTAGGTGTATTATTATCCATGAACGACATGCTGGCCGTGGCCCACATTTATAAAATACAGCACATGCTAGGAAGAGAATCATTTGTTTAATAGAAATGACTCATGGGAAATGTGTATCTCTTAGCCAGCAGGATGGTCCAGTGGTTAAAGGCACATGGCCAGGAAGCCTGACAACCTGAATTCAGTTGCTGGACCCCACATGGCGGTAAGACATAACTCCCAAGTTGTCCTGTGACCTACACATACACACAAAGGAACATRTGTGCACTGGCACAAAAAAATGAATAAATGTAATACATATATTAAGAAAATATAGAATTCCTGYTCACCAAAAATACCTCCAACTTTTTCTGTCCTTTGACATGATAATTAGCATGCAGGAGAATAGCACTACAGACAAGAGTTGGGGAGATGATTCGGTAAGTGAAGTACTTATAGTGTAGGCATAAGGTTGTAAGTTCAGATTTCCCAGTTCCTGTGTAAAAACAGAACATTGCCAACAACTAGCATTCGTGGGTGGCGTCTCTGCTATGTCCCGTCCTTGGGCGTCTTGCTGTCAGTTGCAAACTTGATTTAACATTCTCATTTTTAAAATGTACTTACTAGTTCTTTGAGAATTCCATACATGCATATAAAACATCTGGCTCCTGCTCAGCCCACAGCGCCCAGGCCTGCTCTCCGCCCTTACCCACCTCCCACAGGCATGCCCACTCAGGCCAACCTGTGCCATCTTTGTATCCGTGGGTATGGGGTCCTCAGTGGCACATGCTCTTCCTTCTTCACATTCTCCACCCAAAGCACATAGGAAAGAGGTAGTCTGGCACGTGCCACAGGCACGGCCAACAACCCACACCTACTTCCCAACCCAGCACCAGCTGGAGAAGGCACAAGGCGAGCACCAGACCTAAGCCAGGATTTCTGTACGTAGAGCAAAGCTTATCACCTCTAATGTGAGTCTCAATTACAGCAGGCATTTGGTTTGTTAAAAGCTGCCTTTGAAGGCAGATCAAATGGACTACACACAAATRTGGCTGCCCTTACTTCCTGTTCATACAAAACAGAGAAAAGGCCTCTGTTTCAAGGTAGACAGCCCCGGGCTCACTACATTTCATGTACAACCATCCAAACCAGCAGGTGAAGCGCTCGGACGGAGACCGAAGCAAAGCTGTGGGGGAACAGAGAAGAGCTCCCGGGGTCCGAACTGCACAAGTCGAAGCCCCGCCTGTCCCTGGACCTCGGCAGCGATGATTCACCATGTGGGTCCTGCCATCTCTCCTCACGGTTCGTCTCTCCTCACGGTTCGATTCTTGACAAAAGGAACGTGCCATACTGTGTCCCCAGGACAAGCTGTGAGACAGCCGCAGGCTTCCTCTAAGTGGTGCTGCACCACCAACAGAAGCAAGCCTATGAAATGATGTGCTCGCCTGACCACCTCCTGCTTGTCTGGAGGCTGGGCATAGGTACCATGGAGTACCATAGGTACTGTATAAATACATCAACTCAACTCTCTTGGAATTTAGACAGTGTCTAAGGCAGATCCCACTCTGATATTGTATCTTCCAGAAAGAGATGTTCAGGCACTGGGCACTTCTTCCCACCGCTGCGTAGGCCATGCAGGAGTACACTGAGGCAGGTGTCCCTCGGGGACATATTAATGCAAATGTAGACAAGCAGGTCAGGAGCATGCTGTCCTCACACCCAGTTTGTGCCCAGCACAGACACACTCCCATCGTCCCTCTCCTCTTCCTTTCCCAGTGTCCACACCTTCTAATACGTTCTTCGATCCCCRTCACCCCTGTTCACTTCACTTCACCTCAGATGAGCCCGCCGTGCTTACAGCTCCTTGAGCTCACTTTGGTGAAGAGTTCAGACCTAGGCCACTCCCTCGGGTGTGACGGGTATGACGGGTGTGACGGGTGTGAGGCCCAGTACGTAGCTTTCCTCTGATGGTCTCCACCCTCCATCACATCTGTCCTTCCTCTTGAGTTCTTGAGGGAGGATACCATCACACAGGCTCCTGTGGGAAACCCATTAAGATCTCTCTTAAGAGAACCCATTAAGAGTCTCACCTGCAGGGAGGAGGAGAAGGTTTCTTGCCTTCTGTGTCAGTTTTCTGGAGTAACCAAGCTGGTCAAGGGTCTCCCGTGTGGATTCCTTCCTACCGTGCTCCCCTGATCTCTCTACAACTGTCTTTTGGGGGAAGGGCAGAGGTGCCTTGTAGGTGCTGAGTAATGCAGCACTTCGCTATGAGCCATCCTACCTTTGATTAGTTATAGCTCCTTCCTATTTGTCCTTGCTATCGTCCCCTCAACACAAGGACTCACGCAGTCATATGACGACCTCGTTATACCCGTGGCCATCATTCCTTGACCCTTGACCCTTCACCTCTGTGATGGCTTCCTTCTCTCTCAGCTCCAACTGAGTTCCTCTGCATACGTCACAAGAACCTTGGATTCAGAAACTCTAAAAGCAAACTCCTCACCAGCTCACTGCTCACCTCGAATCACAGACCCGGGCTTGGGAGGTTAGTGGCTTCCACGTTTACCTCCTTTCCTTCCTGGAGCCACCAGGCCACAGTCTCCTCTCCTGTCAGTCTCCTCTTGCCCATCCCTTCCTGCTGTATTTCCAGCCTACATCTGATGGGACATCAACATTTTTTTTAACTGTTACAGAAAAATATGAAACCTGTAAGCCATTTCCAACATACTAGCACATGCACACAATATTATATTTCCATATATATATTTAATGAGAATTCCCATTATTATATATAACCATGCTTATTTTCTGCAATGTTCATCATGGTGAAAACATTTAATTCTTTCCTTCTGACTTTCTGGAAGGTACACTTTACTGCTTCTTTCTGTAATCACCCTGCTACACAACAACACACCAGCACTTCCATCATGCTAACTTGCCCACTGACCAACCTCTCTCAGCCCCCGCCCCCGGCCCTGCCCCAGACCCCACCCCCGCCCACAGCCTATGCCACCCACTATTCTACCCCTGACTAGCCACTTCCTCTATCTTCATCTTCAAAACATCTATGAATGAAGTCACAGACATGCAGTCTGGTACCAGCCTTTCCGCACCAGGCTTACTTCCATTCATCTCGTAATCTTTGGTGTTGGGACGAACAGCAAGAGCACATTTTTGTTGYGGCTCCCTGTATGTACACATAAACTACATCTTCTTTATCCACTCATCAGCTGGATGCTCAGGCTGCTCCCATTTCTTGGCTACTGTACATAATGTTGCAGTGAACATAYGTGACACGCTGGCGTCACTTCCTCTGACCATACAAGCAGGAGTRTGACTACTCGACCATACAACACTTCTATAATCAATTTCTGAAGCATCTCCATGCTGCACATAGCTTCATTTACATCATTTACTAACAATCACCTCTTATATAAATCATGTCTGAAATCCTAATAGACATTCTGCCGGCCATCTTTTGCTATCTGATCCTCATCAATCCAACTTCCAGATTACTTTCAACACACTGCTGTTCAAATCCGTCAACAGCTCACGCCAGTCTATGGCAGCCACTCGCAACCCAGCCCAGCAGTTAAAATATGTCCCAATACATTCAACTGTGCACAAAAGCATCATCTCACACAAGCCACCCACCACAGCCAGTAAAACCTTGCCCCAGTGCCTTCTGATCCARTATGCCCCTCCATAGCATAGAGCAGGTTACCCTTAGAAATAGTGTCCCCTTCCTTTTGTAAGGAAGAAAGGGTTTGCCTGAGTTTCCTAAATGTCTAGGTTTTCTCCCACAGCATAGCCCACTCTTAACATGGTCTCTTGGTGGTGCCCTTTGTAACTGAGCATGAATGAAGCAAGCAAAAGGTAGTACTCTAGCAACTGACGCTCACAAGCAGACAGTCATCCCTACTGCAATTGAGGCTCACATGTGGACGGACAGTTGTCCCTACTGCAAGTCTTTTTTCCTCTATCAGTCTCCAAGAAACGGCATGGGATCACTCACAAGAGGAATGCAGAATAAACTCTCAAGGATGTCTGACTGTTAGTACTGACTGTCAACTGGCAAGACCTAGACTAACCCAGAGAGCATGCCTCACATTGGTATCTGTGAAGAAATCTATTATGAGTTAACTTAGACTCTGGGCATGCCTACAGAGAAACTCATGATCAGATTAACTGAAGTGGGAAGACAGACTAGACCCAGTCCTTCCATGGGCTTGGGTCCCCAAATGCATGAATAGGAGGAAACTAGCTTGAGTACATTGTCTTTCCATTTCCTAACTGAAGGTCATGTGACCAACTGCGACCAATTGTGTCAAGCCCATGCTGCCTTGACTTCCTCGCTAGGGTGTACTGTATCTTGAACTATGAGTCCTCCTTACATTCCTAGTACATGGTGATCAGCACAGCACAGTAAAGGTAACTGAGATACCATCATTGTCTTAGAATTAGGCTGAGCCTCATCTTAATCCTGTATTATCTTTGTGTGGCCAGAAAACCTAAGTATTAAAGTAAGCTGAGATGGATGGGATAGCAAAATATACTCATCACAACTCACACAACTCGGGCTTAAGTGATGGAAAATTTTGACTAACATGAATTAGAAGAGAACCTCAACCACAAAGCAGAAGTTGGCTCTGCTCTTTGGAAGCCTCATTTCACTCCTTCCCCACACAGACCAAAGCATCACGGGCCTAGAAGCCGCTGTGTGTTTTCAAAGCAGYCGTGGCACCAGGTAACAATCAATCCCAGGCAACCAGCACAAATCTCACCCTCGTCTCTTYCCTTCTGTGAATTTTCCAGGAGCCCAAGACAATGCACTAGCCACAGTGGTTCTTCCAAGCATCTTCTTTCTTTACCATCTGTCCCTTTTGGTACTCAAGACAGCTTACAGCTCAAGTGACCACATCATAATAAGGAACAGAAAGGGTACAAACCCAGTTGGTTAATTCTGCTGCTTGTTAGTGAAGACACACAAGATGACTGACTCACAGGRACTCAGGGGAGTCGTTCCCCTTGTAAGCGGGAATGGGGAGAAAGAAGTATTCATGAAAAGTTCATCAGTGTTCCTACAGCCTTGAATCAATGGTGGTACTTCCTAAGTACCAGTGGCACCAATTGCTAAATTTGCATCTATGTTGTGGGGTGGGAGGGGGCATTCAACTTGTGCCATTACCACAACAGAGAGGAGACACAGGCACAGCCTCCTTCACAGATAGTGAAAGGAAGATGAAGACAGGACTGTGCTGATAACATTCAAGTTGAGGTGCTTGTGAGGCCTGGCTTTAGAATCCGCTATCATCCACTGCTCCAAGAAAATAAAGGCATCAAGATAAAACATCACAATCATATCCGATTTTGGTGCAGACACACAAAACCAAGACCACAAACCTATAGCAAAAATTTTTACCAAGAGAACTCTACCAAGTTCCCAAGTTCTCTGTCTAAGCACACACCCAGCATGACTTGAAAATGCGCCATTGCTGCTTTCTTACCCCTGTGCTACATCCAACCCCACATACACCCAAAGCTAGATCATTCGTGTACTTACTAGACACAGCTCACTCCTACTGCATGGATTCAGGGGCTAAGGGATGTGAAGAAAACCACTAATAAACAAAGGAGGAAGGAAAGCTGGAGAACTCTTGACTGAAAGAAAGAGCCACTCAACAAGAGAAGAATTAACAGCCACACGTCAACCTTCTACCACAGGGACATGAGATATGAACAAGTTATTCATTGTGGTGATGACTCTTCTGGCCTGCCTTGCCTGGCTGCGCAATTGCAGCATTGCATTTGCAGTTCTGTAGACACCTCTTGCTCTCCAGCTCCTCCCACGTGAGACTGTCCTCTGCTCCCGCCCACTCTCGCCTCACACCAACGCTGATTAAAACAGAAATGGCGAGCGAGACACCCATTTGCTTGTGTAAGTTTTGTGGGGATAGCTGTTCTTTGTTTTCTTCATGTCACACGGGATTTGCCCTTGGCGATGCGAGATTACTGTGCAATCATGGTCAAATGCTGCCAGTTCACCTGGGCACCTTACCACCCAAACACACCTCCAAAGATTAATACTGAAACCACACATTATCTTCTGGAAAAACTCRTCCTGGGCCCCCACACCAGCTGAGCACTCTGTGGAAGCAGCACAATGCCCAAGCCAGTGTCAGGAGAATTCTCCAAAAATGTTCAGAGGAAGAGAAATCATTTAGATGTGACAAATCAAGGTCTGTCGTGTCTTTTCTATCCCATGCATTCACAGCTTGTTACAATGCTGAGTTTGATAACTGACAGCTTGCCTACACCAACATTTTAATGCCATGCTCTAGAAAAGTAAAGTGAATATTCAAATTACACACATATGGAAGATTTTAAAGAGAAACTTCATAAACAAAAGTGACATACAAATTTAGTTTTAACATAATGACTATTTTAAAAACAGAAGCTAAGATGTTTTTAAGCAAAAAAAAAAAAATGACTGTTTTTGCCTGCATTACAGTACATATACCTCAAAATTAGGTGTTATGTGTACCTATCAAGAAAAAAAATGTACTGGGCATGTTTCCTCTCTAGGATAGGGAATTATTTACTTGAGAAAATTACATAAGCATATTTCACGCTCTAAAATACTTCACTCTCCTCCATATGCAAGATGATCTTTCTCTGTCTTCTATATCACCCATAATTCACAAAGATGCTGACATAAACTATATATGTGACATGGAAATATTCATTCTAACCACATA
>BDUI01050971.1:9028-19352 GCA_002335545.1 Apodemus speciosus | reverse complement strand
GGTCTAGCAAGATAGCTCAACAGGTAAGGCCCTTCCCATACAAGCCTAGTGGCCTGGAGTCTGATTGGTAAAAGCCACATAAAGGCAAAGGGGGAGAAGCCTTGACTCCCGCAGGGCTCACTCTGACCACTGGCACCCACATACACACRTCATGCATATGCATGACATGCAAATGAGAAAYCCGCCTTTACAYTTTTTAAGCCATCCACTGGCAAGGTAAAAGGGGGCTGAGAACTTAGCTTAGTCGTGCAATGCTTGCCTAGCGTATCTGAGGCCCCAGGCTGGATCTACCTACTTACAAAATAAATAAATTAATAATTCTAAATCCCTTGGGAGGGGGAGGTTGGAACGGGGTAATAACAAAACATGTATGGAGATGAGCTGTAATAGCTGAACCTAATAATGGCCACATTGTTCTATTTTTATATAMATTTGAGATTTTCTGTCATACAAAAGAAGTYGCTGGGTGTGGCAAAATATGCCTTTATCCCTAGCACTGCAGARGCTTGCTGAAACTGTAAGGCCATCTTAGGCTTCATAGTGAGTACCAGGCCAGCCAGAGCTATAAGCCAGCCAGACTCTGTCTACAAACAAATGAACAAAACGTTTACAAAAAAAAATAAAGATTAAAAAAAAAAATGGAGGCCAGGCATGGTGATGCATACCTTTAATCCCAACCCCTGGGAAGCAGGAGGATCCCTGTGAGTTCGAAGCCCCAGCTTGGTCTACAAAATGAGTACCAGGACAGCAAGGGCTACACAGAGAAGCCCTGTCTTGTAAAACAAAATAATTTGAAAATCCCTTTCTCAAAACAAAATCAGGCTTGCGCTGAGGGTCTCTGACATCGCCTATGCTTTTGTTGTAGGGTGGCTGCGGGTGGTAACTCTCTTGCCACACACCTCTACTTTCAGAATGTATGTGAGGAGGTTTGCTCTAGGGGGCCCTGGATACCAGGCACCCATCCCTGAGCCAGCCTTCCTCCTGGGAGAATCCAGCAGTCACCAGGCAGAGGAAATCCAGCACTGCAGCCAGTGATGACTGGCTGTGAACCCACCTTCCAGGAAGGCTTCCTCTGGGCAGGTACAGAACTGGGAAGCTCCCAGAGGACCGGGGCCAAAAAAGATGCTCTCCACATGATGCAGAAAGGATGAGCCCAGGGTTTTAAGACGTACAGGTTCAAATCTCAGGTCTTCCCTCCTATCTGTGGGACGTAGGCATGTGCGATCCCCTCCTACGCCTCGTTTTCCCATCTGCAGACTAGGGGTGAGACGGACAGAAGTGAAAACACTCCACAGTTGACCTGACAGCAGGCTGTGTTAGGGCAGCATTTGGACAGTTTCGTACTGTTACTGGTCTGTCAGATAACGAAATATATATAATATCCCCCTCCCTCCACCAGGCCTTCCCTGTAATTCCTGTGTTTCTCTCGAAGCTGTAAAGAAACAGAGAGGAGGCRAAAGAGATTTATGACCTCTTTACACATGAAGGAGCCACAGGACACTGAGGACAAGCCGAACACAGTCTGGCCTGTCAGAATGTGAAAGAGGGCTTCCGGGAGGAGGTGACATTTACAAGAGACGCACAAAAGATGCAAAGGACTGAGCTGAAAATGGGACAGAATCCAGCTACACAGGCAGAGGAGCAGCCTAGCCAAGTCTGAGAAGCTGCAAGAAGGCCAAGAGCGTTGGTGAGGTGAAGCCATGCAGAGGCAGAGGCGAGGGAGGCAGAGACCAGGCCAAGGAGAGGCCAGCGGAAGGTTTCTGGACTTGGAGGCTTGTGCTGGGCTTCAAAAAGCCTGACTCACCAGGCTCTTCCAGGGAGGAGAGCTCTGTTGGGCATAGYGTGTGGGCTGGAAGCAGAGGTGTAGTCAAGACGCACAGATGGAATTTTCTGGCTTTTCCACACACTGTGAGACAGTTGCAGGGCTTTTGGGATCTCAACAAACTCAAAGACCCACCAGGTATACACACACACACACACACACACACACACACACACACACACATCGAAGATGCCTGCTGCCCAGAGGTGTGGAGTGGAGACAGTGACCTTGGTCAAGGTGCTTTACCGGGTGAGCCTCATCTTCCTGTTGGGTTCACTGGGCAACCGTGACAGCTAGCTCACAAGGTCACTTTAGGCTTCCACGAGGTCACTGATGTCAGGAACGTCACCAGGACCATCCGGTGAGCTGCCACAGGGCTGAGGAGCAAGAACGGCTCCTAACACACCAGACACAGCTCTGACTGTGGGGACAGACACCGCAGAGCTCTCTGCATCTTGTACTCACAGGAGCCCCTCCTTCTGTGGAGGGTCCAGCAGGGGTTGCTTGGGGGCCGCATTCCAGAAYGAACAGCTCTGTGTAACATGAAACCCTGACTCTGGAAACACAACCTCTATGGGAAATTGGAGGATAAGGCCTGCTCTGCAAACTTGCCCAGCCTCGTTGCGTACAAAGGGGATATTGAAACCCAATGCCTGGTCACTTGGCCTCTGGCCTAGCGGGCTTGCCCTTCACTGCCGCCAGAGAGATTGTCCTGAGCAACACACTTGACCATGGCATGGCTATTGGAACCCTTCAAGGCTTTTCAGTTCTCAGGTGCAAGTCYACCCTCCTTACTGTGACCTACACGACTCCTTATCATGACACAGCTTTGCTGAGACCAGCTGCATGACATCCACAGCTCCTGCACCTTTCTGCTTCAGGGCCTTTGCACGTCCCTTGGCTCCTCTAATAGGAGGAACTGACATTCTGAATTGTTACAGATTCTAAAGACCACAGAAGGGTTGGGAAGGTGGCTCAGTAGATTGGCTCTCCAGAACCGCTGGAAAAAACAAACTAACTAACTAACTAACAAAAACCAGTAATCTCAGCACTCAGGAGTCAGAAATGGGGGATTCCCTGTGGCAAAATGGCTGGCAAGACAAGCCAGAATCCGCAACAGCATGGAGACTCAGCCTCAGTAGATTAACTTGAGAGTGATTAAGACTCCCCCTCAGGTTTGGGTATCTCATGCRCATGCATGCACACACGCACRTGTGTCCATGCACATACACATACGGACACACACAGATGTGCATTCCCCACACACCCATGCTTGCATACAAACAAACAAATGGCCACAGACCTTGTTAAACTCCCCAATAGCAATGTGAAGTATCGAAATCACTCGCTCAAAGAGATAATCAAGCCCGAGGCAGAGGCCTGGAGATGAGCCAAGGGCTCTGGCAACTCAGCTCCACCCACCCACTCCCAGACTCCAGGACTTTTGAGCCATGCTTCAAGCAAAACAGGGCAGAAAGAGTGGATCAGATTAGAGGTGAGGACACGATTTGTTCAAGGTGAAGATGAGCAGAGATCAATAGGGCAGGCCTCAGTCCAGCTGCAGCCCAGTTCAGACTCCGAAAAACTAGTGGGCTGAGACAGGGGGCCTCTTTCAGCCTCAGTTTCCTCATCTGCAAGGTGGGGCTGAACAGCTGACTTTCAGGAAGTGCTGGCATTGGCTGAATGCTCAGTGAATGGCATAATATTACCTCATTGGTGAAACGCAGCATCTGGGGAGACTAGACCAGTCCAGACCAAACCAGCCCCATCAATTAAGCCGCTAGAGCCTGGGAAACCATCCTGCCCTGTTTGCTGTTTGGGGTTTTGTGTTTCCCAGCGTTTCCTTTGGAAAAAGTCCAGCTTCCTCCCTGCTGGAAGAGGACTCTGTTCACGCCTGGGCCTGAATGCCCAGGGGAGCCATGTGGAGAGGTGACAAGAGCCTGGGGTTTGGAGTTAGGCCAGTTGGGGTTTGAATCCAGGATCTGACCCTTTCAAGGCTGTTTGACCTCTCACAAGTGACTTCACCTCTCTGAGGTGCTGATTTTGTTGCCAGTTGTCTCCGAGGACTCCAGATGTAGACAGAGGGGCTGAGATTAAAGAAGATACTGGGTACATTTCCCAGGTGTATAGGGTGTTCCTTTGGGGGAATTCTAGCTTCGGGTGGGGGAGGGGTTCTAGGCTTCCAGCAAGATCACCAACACAAATGCTTTGAGGGAGGGTGTGGAACTGATTTTTAACGGACAGGATAAGATATGTAATGTGAGTGGCTTAAACTCTAGAAGTCAGCCCCTTGAGGGGATGGGAATCCCAAGTTGTCACCCCCCCCCCATGGTCTATGAGAGAGAACGGACTTTTCATACAAAACCTCATGAGTAAGTACAGGAAGGAAAATGTGCTATATGATGTCATTTAGATAAAAGTTCGAAACCAACCAAACTGAGGGTGGGACAGGAGAGAGCAAGCTGGTGGAAGGAGCCAGAGCTTTTGGGAAACCAGAGGCATCCTTGCTCTTAATCTAGGATTACTGGCATGGGAGGGTTCCCTTTATAATTTCACACTCTGTACACGTTTCTATATGCATATTATAGTTCAATAAGAGTTCTATAATCAGTTCAAAGAAAAGCATCAAGGCTGCAGGGCTGGGAGGAGAGAAGGCTAGTGCGACTCCACAGATACCCTCCAACTGTGCTTAAAGGTCATATGAAGAAGGGCAGGACCCTGGCTTCCCCCCCTGCCCAGCGTGGAGGCTTTTTCCAAAATGGACTAGACAGCAGCCAGCGTGCCTCTCTTACCAGCCCTGTCTTCCCCGGGGACTCTAAGGAGCTCATATAGGCAACAATGTAACTCCCCAGACTCACCCTTTGCATTCATTTGACTTTTTGCCTTAACACCCTGCAGGGAGCTAAGAATGGGTGAGCCTCGATTTGTTTCCAAAAGGGTCTTTCCAAAAAAAAAAAATAGCAAGCCACCAAGAAGGCTCCCCAACCTGTGAACACCCCCACGGAGCGCCCAAAGGCTTTAGACTCCACTGTCAGGTTCTTCAGGGGGCCCTTGAGCTGAGGACAGCAGAGGACCAGCCCAGACTCCACCCCTCTGCCTGACTGATGCAGGGGTCCTGGGTTTATTTTTATTTGCTTGTGCCTTGCTCTTTTCTCTTCCGACAGCCAGCACACGATGCACACATCTCCTACATCACATGCAGCCAGCGGCAGAGCCAAACAAACGCACATCATCAGATGCATTTATTTGCACAGACACTCATAAAAACTTTACTAGACACCAAATAATTACAGGAAGGGGCCAACCTCCAATTCGGCTGAGCCGCAGCGTTTTGAAGTGGATTTAAGATAGAGATCAAATAAGAGAGGCACCCTCCCTGGCTCACACCCACCCACCCCCTTCCCCAGCCCTGGACCCTCAGGGTGGAGACCAATGAGCTCCCTGGCTTTTGTGAATTTGTGTCCGATTCTGTGAGTTAGTCTTAAGTTCCTAATGAGGCTTTTATGGCTCCAAACACGGTCCTTCACCCTCTCTTTGTTCTGGTTCCTGGACTGGACTGGGAGGGCCCTCATTCTTAAAAACAGGATGCCTGTTGAAACCATCCATTTGGCAAGAAATGCAGAGATTCTTAAGGAACATGCTTGGTAAAAAACAAACATAACCCAAGAATACACACATCACAGTCTCTAACGGATTTCTTCCCAAAGGGCTTTAAAAAAAAATCTTGATTCTATTGCCTCTCAAAGTTCTCGTGTCAGTGCTAGCCGCCCTCAGCCTCAGGTTTCACGACAAAGTGAGAAGGCTGAGCTGTCTGTCTGTGCTGGGTGCCCAGGCWCTGTCTATGTTTCAGGTAGCCAGTCCGCAGCAGCTGGTACAGGGACTTCACCTGTCCTGGAGGGAAGGAAGAGACCAGACAGGACTGAATTTGAGACAAGTGTGTYTTTCKTCTTGGCTCTAGAGTAGGAAGAGGAAGAGAAGGAGGAAGAGAGTCTCCTACGTATTAGTCATCAAATAGTCCATCTAGAACCACATCATGAGCACTTCCATGGACCCTCCAGAAACTCTGTAAGATCAATGCTTCTTTTATGCCCACTGCAAAGACAGGGACATTGGAGTACAAAAATGCAGGTCTTCTGCTCTGGTGTCTCCTAACCAGACCCTGAGACAAGATTGGGATGCTTCTTCTCCCATAGGAGACCTCAGCTCTGGGCCACCCAGTCATGGGAGAGCCTTCTCTGAACCTTCCCAAGGGCTGCCGGCAGCCTTTGGATCTGAGAGAGGCTGATTTCCCCATGCGTGGAACAAGCCCATGACTAAATGGTCCAGAGTACTGGCCAGAGTGGGGGTTGTTGGAGGACTGAGGGATTTGGCTGCGGATGTTCATCTCCTGACTCTGAGCAYCCTAACACTCACTGGYCACCGGCAAACCCTGGCACCCCTCTCTCATCAGCCTCAAAAGCCCCCAGTGGAGAATAAGAAGTACTCCAGAAATCCCTCTCCAGTCTCGCCTTTCTGGAGAACTTCCACCAGCACAGGGAGACCTCAGACGCCCTTCCTTAGGCAGTAGAAAGTGGTCGTCCAATGCTTTGACTTGTGTGTCTTGGGTGGAGACCAGCTAGGATGCTCGGAGGGGTACCTGGATGCTCGGGAGTTGGATTGCCAACGGATCGACCTCTGCTGAGCCTTGCTCCATTTCCGTGGTCGTCGGGTTCTTCATCACCGAGGACCTGGGGTAGACTGAGTTTCCTCAGGGACCAGCTCCCGACTTGGCCCACAGCTTGGGACAGCTTTGATTCTGCGCGGCGGAGCCTCATAGATCTTGAGGCTCCATTAGCCTGGGGCAGCATGGGGTGAACCTAGATGTTCCAAGGCCTCGGCAGAGCAGGAAGGCCGGTGCGATGCTTCTGATATTCTTCCTCTTGCTGATGAATCCCAGGCTGTGTCTGGTCCTCCTCCTGCTGGGATCTGATACTGCAGCCCGTGGTTCTAAACCTGGAGAGAGGGTCCTTTCTCTCCCAGACTCTGGTCAGAAGAACCAAACGGTTGGGTTTTCGCCAGTGTAGCCCTACCCTTCCCACCGCCCCCACCCCACCCCCGCTCATATGCTCGCACGAGACGGGTGGCTACCGAATGAGGTTGCAAGGTCCTAAAGGAGAAGAGCCAGAGATCAAGTGAGGACTCAGGAGCTGCTCGCCGCCGCCGCCGCCGCCGCCGCCGCCGCCGCCGGGATAAGAAGAGCCCTGATCGCTCCCTGTTTTGTTTCTTGCGATTCCAGCTGTGCTGGCAGCTCTCCTTCTCCGTCTTTGCTCAGGTGGAAACAATCCCCCGAGCGGATTCTGCTGCAGACGTCGGAGGCCGCGAGCATCCCGCGTTGGACGGAGCGCACKGGAACGATCAGCTACCGGCCGCGTTGTGAGRCTCAGAGCCCAGAGCCGGGGATGGGCATCGGCTTATACAGAAAGACAGGCGGAGCCAGGAGCTGAGGCCCGCGGAGAGAAGTGGGTTGCAGGCCTAGGCCGGTGTTCTCCTGTCGTATTATTCTTCCCCAGAGGCCAAGGATGGGAGACCAAGAACCCTAAAGATGCTTCGGAGACACATGCGGGGCAATCTGAAGTCCCTGTCCAGTAAACTCAGGTCGAAAAGTAAGGACAAAGAAGGCCACAGGTCGAGGAGAATGGACAGAGGGAAACAGGCGTGCAAGGGATCAAAGTTGTGAACGGAGCATCACCCTCAATCGAACTAGAGACAACCCTGGTTTCACTGTTCACCCCGGGAGCGCTGGACTCGATTGCAGACAGTTCCGGCAGCCTGACCCGAGTGGGCCAGGTAACAGGGCTGCGTAGACCCCCAAAACTCTGCCCCTTGGAAAACACACCAGCCATGCATTAAATGGGGGGGGGAGGCTACAGGTGTGCCCTCGGTGCTGAGACCTGGCTTCAAGCACAGCCAAAGGTCCAGACCCGGTCTTGGACGCCATCCAGACAACCAGGGAAGCCAAAGAGACACGGAGAGGGATAGAGAAGAAATGGACAGGGAGCGCGGGGGAAATGGGAGGGTGAAGACGAGGGTGGAACACTGAGCGGATTGCTTAGAGTCCGAGGTGCGTCTTTAGGGCTGGAGACAGAGAAGATACTTCGATTCAGCCTGAAAGAGGTGGCGAAGGTCCGGGCCTGGAACCGGGGCTTTCGGTGCCCAGCAGTGGGTGCAGGGACACACTGTGGCCAGCAGGGGGCGGGGTGCACCCGGCCGGCCCGCTGCCTCTGCGCGAGGTTCGGCGCCTCCCGGCTCTGCACGCCCCAGCCTTACCCGCTCGGCTCTTCCCGCAGCGACGCGCCGGGCCCAGATACCCAGAGAAGGCGGTCCAGGCCCAGGCCTCTGCCCAACCTCAGGGCTCAAGGCCTTAGATATTTCACACTGGGTAAAGACAAGCGGACGAAGGGTAGGTGAAGCAAACTCTAGTTCCACAAACCTACAATCCCGGATACAGACACACAAAGGCGCCGAGAAATACACAGAACACAAAGCCACAAACACAAAAACCCCTGTGCGACACAGAACAATTCAGGAGCTCGGGGGCAAACAGAAACACAAAGGTAACTCGGAGACACACTTTTAGAGAAAAAAATCTACCACACACGCTACAGGGGCCGAGGCGCATACAAAGGCGTCGACTTCTTCACTGTGACACAGACACACAAAGACGTGTAAAAAAAAAAAATGACATAGAAGACCGAGAGACGTGTACCGAAGACACAGACACTCGTTGCTTGGAAAGTCGCAAGGACACACAAACACAAAATGTATGTGCACAGGAACACGGGTGCACACGTACTCAAAAGCCTCCGAGCCGGGAGCGCCGACACGCACAGACACACTCGGATACCCACCGACGCACACGCAGGTACTGGGGTGGGGCAGTGACCGCTAATCCTCTACAAAGCCGGGCCCCTCCGTGGGGCCCCCCCAGCACAGGGGGCCACTTCTAACCAAGCCTCCCGCAGGCTCCAAATCCGATCCGCCCTCTCGCCTCCAGCGGGGTCAGGGGACCCGCCCTCCGAGCCCCTCATCCCCGCCCGGCTCCGCGCCGCTGCTCCACAGCCGAAGGGGTCAGAGCCGCCCAGCAGCGGCTCTCGGGGGCAGCTGGCTCCAGCCCTGGGGCCGCACCATCCCTCTTGCTATCCCAGAACGGAACTCGCGCGGGAGTGGCGGGGCCGAAGGTACCCTGTGTCCCGACGCGACGCCTTCTAGTTTGCTCGCGGGTGTCTGGCCGGATGCACCCAGGAGTCGCCAGCTGCATGTCGCTGGGCTTGCGTTGCCCGCTGTCGAGGCCCACTTTGCCCAGGCTGGCCACTTCAGTCTCTAACCCTAGCCAGGCCCCTTAGCCACAATGAAAGGGCACCGATTTCAGAGGTCACACGGATTTCCTTAGAACGACCGTACCCACGCCGTTCCAGGGGTGGAGACCCTTAGATCTCGGGGCCACCACTTCTTACCTGCCCCCCATACTCCAAGCCTTGGGAGGCCCAGCCTTCGCCCACTGACCCCGTCCCGGAACGAGATCCCTTTCTGAGCCCTGTTGACCCTCTTAACACTGTCTTGGTCTCAACAGGGCCTGACCGTCCCCGTTCACCCAATATCTCCCATTCTGGCTATGAGGGCCCCTTCAGCTCACCCCCCCCGCCCCATTTCTGCCAGGCCTGGGCTTTTCGGGACCACTCATGCAAACTGCAGTCCCTGCACCCCCTCCCCAGGTCAGCGCTCTCTTTGGCGAGTCTGGGGCCAGSGGTCCTTGCTTACATTTGAGGTTCCCCATCCCTCGACCCTAGGAGCCCTCTCTGCGCACCAGGCTGTTTGGTGCAGGCCCCGCCTCCCTAGGGGACACCAACTCTGACTCTGCGACCTACCTTAGTCTACAAGTCCGGGTTTGGGGCAGCTGCTCCCGCCTGGCGCCGTCCCCTGGAGAAGTCGCTGCGTTCCCCGCCGTCTACACAGTCTGGCCTCGCTCGGGGCCACTCCTCTGAGCGCTGGAGCTTTAAAAAAAATATTAATAATAAAAAGGGCAAGAAAGGAAAAAAAAGAAAGAAAGCCTGATTTCCCCAACTCCCAAATCAATTTTTCAAGAGGGGTGGGGCACAGGATTTGTTTCGATGTCTAGCCAAACTTCTGCCAAGAGTGGGCAGGATGGCCGGCAGGGTTCAGGGCGCGGCACGGGGTGCAGGCCGGGGGCTCCTGGAGCCCTCCCGCAGGGAGGGGGGGAGGCGACGGCACTATTTGACGTGGAGCAGCCGGCTCATCCCGGCGCAATGATACGAGGCGCACCAATGAGTTCAAATGTCAGGAAGTTTGAGGAGGGGTGAGGCGGCTCCGGGCCGGAGTATCCCTCCGCCGCCAGCCCCAGCTCTAAACCGAGCGGCTCCTCGGGCGCACCATGGCACTGGAGTAGTGCGGGGAGCGCGCCTGGAGCCCCGCGGCCCGCTGCGCCCCGCCCGGGACCCTGCTGCG